>RJWJ010026309.1:0-23135 GCA_004363605.1 Indri indri
GGAAAAATGATTAAATTCATTGAGGAAGACCCCAAAGAGTGAGAAACCAGAGCACAAGTGTGAGATATCTGTCTTATTTCTCAAGGTGAGTCTTTGGGAGGAATTTTAATGTAGCAGTGAGTGAGAAGCAGTGTCTATATTTGACTAAGGAGTTTGTGTACACTCACAGGAGAACTGAGCCCTTCGGGTTGGGTTTCTTGAATTACTGAAAGAGGTGGAGAAGCCTCAAAAGTGAGATAATGGCCTTACTGAAAACAGGACATGCAGATGCCCATGACTGTGTCAGTGAAGTTGATTATACTGGTTGCAGATAAAAAATATGAACAAAGAATATTATAATTAGTAGGTGATAGATTAATAACAACTGCTAAATAAAGGTTACCATATGAATAACATGACTTGGGAAATAATGAGAAATCTGACATTTACGATCTGTCACCAAATCTGACACATCTCTTTTCATCAGTGTCCTTGCCACATAAAGTCAGTCTCCACATGTCTTTCAGTGCTAAACAAATTAATTTCTTTAAGCAGAGATTTTTGTCAGAATAGACATATTCATCATTGCTTATGGGTGTCATGTCACTGAGATATTCAATGAAGTCATTTAAAATAAGCTACATTCTTTTGGTTTTGTTGCCATTCTTACAGTGGCATTCCACATCCTTTTCTTAATTATGGAAAGTAGAAGATATATTTGAATTTTTAAGTAGTTATAAAGTGGATCCACTCAAACTTCAGAGCAACAGAAGTGCCATATAATCTAAATTGCTCTTAAAATTCTAGGTTTAACTGAAAAATCAGATACAGTTTTCTATGTCTAAAGGCAAATGATGTATATTTTGATTAAAACAAAACAAAACATACAGAGTGACATCATCAAAATGGCAAAACAGGAGTTTCCAGTGCTTGTCTCCTCAAAGAAAAATCAATTTGAATAACCACTCATGGATGAAAATACCTTTACAAGAACTAAGAAATCCAAAGGAGAGATTACAACCATAGGTGGAGCACAGAATAAGAAAAAACACATTGAAGAGGGTAGAAAGGACAGTTTCATATTACTTATGCCACTTCTTCCCCAAGCCCATGCAGCACATAATGAAGACAGATACTTGCTGTATAAGGAAAGAAGAGTGAAAAGAGCACCCAACTTTGCCAAGGATCCTGGTACCAGACCTACTCCAGTAAACCCTGGTGCCAGCCTGGCCACTGCAGAACCAGGCGCCATGCCTCCTTCAGTGCTGGGCTGGCCTCCACAGTCCAGGATCCAGACCAGTCCCAGTGTCATACTGGCCCTTTCAACCCCAGGCTCTAAGCCAGCCTCTGTGGATTCAGGTTCTAGGTCCGTGCCAGCACCAGGCAAGCCTCTATGGCACCAGGTAACAGGCCAGCCCCTGTAGACACAAGTTCCAGAATCACCTCCGCACCAGGCCTATCTATTCAATGACCCAGGCTCCTGGTCAACCCACCCAAGGACTTCAACAGCAAGTAGGCTTGTAAACTTTGCCAATCAGACTGCCCAGAATCTCTGGCTTTCTCTGCTGAAGTCAGTTATACAGACTGGAAGAGGTTCCTACTTTTCAAATGTACAGACATGAACACAAGGCCACAAGGATCACATATCATCAGAAAAACATGACAAGACCACGGGGGCGGGGGGGTGGGACCACTAGTAACTGACCTTAAGTAAATGAATATCTTTGAACTTCCTATAAAAATTCAAAATAATAGGCTTTAAAAAGCATAGTGACCTGCAACAGGACAAGAAATCTGAACAAAATCAGGAAAATAATACATGAACAAAATAGGAAGTTCAAAAAAGAGATAGAAACTATAGAAAAAGCACCAAACAGAAATTCTGGAGATGAAGAACACAATGATGGAACTGAAAAAAAAAATTATAGAGAGCTTTAAAAGCAGACTCGATCAAGCGGAAGAAAGAATTGGCTAGCTCAAAGACAAGTCATATGAAATTAGTAACGGGAACAAAAAGAATAATGAAAAAGAATGAAGAAAGCCTATTTGACTTATGGAACACCATCAAGCAAAACAATATATGCATTATGGGAGCTCCAAAAGGAGAAGAGGAAAAGGAAGGGGCAGAAGCTTATTTAAAGAAATAATGACAGAAAACTTCTGAAATCTGGACAGGGAAATGAACATTCAGTTCCATGAAGCCCAAATAACATCAAACAGATTAAAGAGATCTTCACCAAGACATGTTAATATTATAATGAAATTCTCAAAAGTCAAAGAAAATTTTGAAAGCAGAAAGAGAAAAGTGACGTATCATCACATCAAAGGGAAGTAACATTAAGGTTATCAGCAGATTACTTAGCAGAAGCCTGGCAGGCCAGGAGACAGTGGGATGATAAAAATCAAGATCACCTCAATAGATGCCATGAAGGCATTGGATAAATACAAATTCTCTCCTAAATTAAAAAAAAGTAAAATAGTAAAAAGTCACTCTTTATTAAGATAAAATATATTTATTTCAAAATAATAGCTGGTATCTGAATCACTAGCAAAATACTAAGAGTGTTACTATTAAACTTGTGAATGCCATAAAGATGATTAGGGTTTGCACGGTGATTAACAGTACCCTGAAATCATTCCCTAATGCAACAAGGGGATGGAAGATATTGTAAAAAAAATTGATACTATTTAAATTTGATATGTTTAAAATTAGAGAATCGCTGAAAATCTAAGGACTTCTAAAAATATTGGGTGACATGAATAATTATTGAAAACAATTTCTCATAGCACTGCCTAAAACAATTTAGAAAATATGAGGGATAAAAAAGATTGCACATACTGTATTTTATTAAGAAATGTTCAGTGTCTATATAAACAGTCAAAATTGCACTGACTGGCGTAAGTGAGGAATTGGTACATTTTTCCACTATTTAAATTTCTCAAAGGGAAGATTCAATAATGCAAAGAAGTTAACTTTTATCTAGTTTTTATTTTTAATTCAATTACAATAAAAATAAAACCACATTTTAATTAGCAAAGTGATTTAAAATGTTCTTCTAGAATAAAATATATGTGAGAATAACTGAACTATAAACATGCTCTTCCAAATATCAAAATTAATATAAAACTAAAAGAATGAAACATTGTGGCCCTGGCACAGAAATAGACGATTGGAACACAGGAAGAAGTCCAGAAAATAATTGTAAAGCATATGAAAATGTTAGTTTATCTTACTTAAATCATCATTTCAAATCAGTGTAGCATTGGGTGCATTGGCTAATAAATAGTGTTATGAGTTAGTAGTTACAAATATAAGTTAAATAAATAAATAAATACATTAACTTTAGAACAGGATCTCATATCACATACCAACATAATTTCCAGAAGGTTTACAACTGGTTATAACAAATTCATTCTTAAGAACTGCAGAAATAATGTATGTATAGATGATTATCTGATCTCAGGGTGAACAAAGCCTTTTAAACATTACAATAAAAATTTTAAATAACAGACCACATTACAGGGACACTTAGATGCTGTATAGAATTTTAAAAAACTGTCATGTATCAAATATTAGCATAAAAGATAGTGGGAAAATAAATACTGATGCAAATAATTTGATTCTGTATGTGAAATAAAAGCTTACCTATCCTAACACCAAACATGGAAAAATGATCAAAAAATACAAATTGACAACATATTAGTAGAAAAATACAATTTTCATTACTTTGAAAAATAGTATTCATTGTATTAAAAGTTAAAGAAATTCATTCAATGCTTCAATGCATCAATGCATCAAATCTTGTTTCAATGCATAGACCTTGTTTCACTTGATTGTTCTGCTATTTTTCTTTCATACGGAGATCTAAATTTGGGAACTCATGATACTCTTCCTCTAAGTACTTACAGCTTTTTCCCCCTAAAATTACATTACAAATAGAAAGTACTAGAAGGTCTAAAGCTTGTCGTTAAGGGTACCAATGCCTTCACCAATCTCTGAATTATGTCCCTTTTAATGATCATATGATTCAAGGCAAAAGTTAAAGAATGTTCTCATGGAACAAAACCCCAAAAGCAGGCTGCAGAAAAATGGCTTACATTTTATAATTTTACCAGGAAGTAAGTGATATTTTTAAATGAATGATGATCTTGCCAAAATTTTTACCAAATAAAAATCAAGCAGAATCCTATTTTTAATTAATGTAAAAGGACCTTAAGCTTTCTGTATTCCAGTTAATATGGAAGTGTTTTGCTACAATGTATGTAGAGATTTCAGTGCCTTACTTATTTTGGCTGTTGCTGGTTATACTCAAAATAATACATGTGCACTTCAGTTTTGCAAACAGTGATTTAAATCACATTACACGAAAGCTAGTAGGGTAAATCTAGACCTGTCTGCAGGGTCAAATGTAGCAGTAGCATCTTCTCTGCTGCGACTCCCCAGACCAGTGCTCCTCTTCTCTTTTCTTTTCTTTTCTTTTCTTTTCTTTTCTTTTCTTTTCTTTTCTTTTCTTTTCTTTTCTTTTCTTTTCTTTTCTTTTCTTTTCTTTTTTAATTTCCTTTTCCTTTCTTTTCCCCCTCCCCTCCTCTCCCCTTCCCTCCCCTCTCCTCTCCTCTCCTTTTCTTTTTCTTTTTTGAGGGTCTCATTCTGTTGTCCAGACTGGAGTGCAGTGGCATCGTCATACCTCACTACAACCTCAAACTCAAACTCCTGGGTTCAAGGGATCTACCTACCTTAGCCTTCTGAGTAGCTGGGACTACAGAGAAGCACCACAATGCCCAGCTAATTTTTTTTTTTTTTAATTTTTGTAGAGATGGGGATGTTGCTCAGGCTGGTCTTGACCTCCTGGCCTCAGTTGATCCTTCTGTCTCGGCTTCCTGAAGTGCTAGGATTACAGGCATAAGCTACCATGCCTGGCCTCTATACTTACATTAAAAATGTTTTTTACTTCGATGCCAATACCTTTCAGGTGTTACTTCCGCACTATCCTCACATCATAGGAATTCTAGGTTCTTACTTTCACTAATTGAAAACTTTGGCACCAGACTCACCACCTCATCATCTTTGTGACTCAGTATATGGACCATTTGTTGAATTCATTAGCCTCTCAGTTTCTCTATGTCCACATTTCAGTAAGCTACCTTCTACTTTACTGAAGTGCCCTCTCCTGACAACACTCTTGAGTCATGATATCGTCATTACTTCATCTCTGAAATCAGATTTTTAAAAATCTGAGTAAAACATCTTATCTTGCCTGCTTCCTCTTTTAATTGTCCCACTACATCTGTCTAGACACTTTTTCTTTCCCTATATTCATTCCTTTCTATCTCAGTTTTCTTCCATGTGTGGCTTTGATTCTGTACTCCTTGTACTTTTAGTGTACCTAACCCTATACCAATCCAAGATCAATGTAGCCTTCTCTATACCTAGGCTTGAGTTGTTGAGTGGGAATGAAGAAAATGATAAAATGTGCATATTTGTGTTTGTGTCATTTGGATTTTTAATTGAAAATGTGAGAAACTAACTCTGACTAATGTAATTTAATTTAGGAGTATGCATACTAAAAGGTATTGTGTGTCTCATAATCTCCAAGATGACCTGAATTATTGGCCATAAAAACTACTCAAAGCCATGCTGAAGAACCATCCTATGAAGACCCAAATGTTACTTCTACTGGTCAGACACTGCTGCAGCATGACTGTTCAGTCAACGATGCATGTTGTTACAGCTATCTTTGAAAACTGGGAACAGTAATTGATCTCTGGCAGAATGTTAGGCCAGAAATTCTGAATCATCCGCAAGATGTGGATTAACATAAACATATTTTTAAAAGCTGCTGAGCATTTAAGAAAGTAAGGATTACCCCCAAGTCTGTACTACTACCCAAGAAAAATAAAACAAAAATAAAGATTGATCTGAAATGATAGCAGTAGCCAAGGGGAGAAAATAATACTACCTTAAAGTTAAATTCAAATTCTAGTAATTTAGAACTTTTGGGATGAAAGTCTCTGTCCCTGTAATAGTACCCCTGGACCCACAGTGGAAAGCTAAACCTCAGGGTTATGCACAAAGTAATATACAATATAAAATGATAAAAATAAACATTATATAGTATATAAGTCATAAGGAATAATAAATGATACCCACTTACCCACCAACCAGTTTCAGAAATGGAATATTGCCAAAATTTGTGAAGTCCCTTGTGTTACCATCCACAATCCTACCTTGCTTTTCTCCTCTCTTCTGAGCTTCAAGCCTGTTGATTTTGTCTTCAAAATATATCTCGAGTATATCCACTTCTTTTTATTCCCACTGCTACTACTCAACTCTGGGTTTCAATCATTTTCTGTTATATATCGGTAGCCTAAAACCTGGTCTTTCCACATCTGCCATGGTTCCGTCCTAACCCATTCTCCATATTGCTGAGTGACATTGGCCAAAAATGGAAATAATATATATATGCTGTTCTCTAGTTAAAAATCCTCAGTGCTTCCATATTGTCTTTTTAATAAAGTCAAAACTCCTTAATAAAGCCCTTCCTTTATTCCCTGGTTCCATCTACATGTCTAGTGTCATTTTTGTATGGTTATTAGCTTAAATATAATTTCCCATGGGAGCCTGTTGAGTATATTTATTGTTTATCAGCTTTTCAGCATCCATTTACCCTTCCTTGATAAGACAAATATGTTTCTCCCACTCAGTTCATGTGCTATTAGGGTGGAGCATGTGACTCAGCCTTACCTCACCTAGAATATCCCACTCCCCTGGCCCTCTTGATTGTTTATGTGTTGATCATGGACACATGATCCAAGCCAATCCAATCAGAGGATATCTCAGTGCTTGGCTGGAGCCGTCTGAAAGACTCCTGGTGAAAATACTGGGGCTGTCACGTGCAATTGAGTCCCGAATCAATCATCACTGAATCCTGCCTCTTCTGTGTATGTTTCATGTACATGGGCTAATGTATATCTTTTTGTTCTGATTTGTTGGAGCTGGGTTTTCTGATACTTGAAATTAAAAGACTGATCGCTGAGTCTAATTTCACTGTAGTGGATCAACACTGCTCGGTGTTCCAGAGACCCTCCAATGTGCCTATGTCAAAGCAATTGTCACATTCTCCAACCTTATCTCTGACTCTTCTGATTGCTCACTCTGTTCCAACCACACTAGCTAGCTTGCTTGCTATTTCTCCAGAAAGAGAGACCTCAGCACTTCTGTGCCTTTGTAATTCTTTTCATTCTGCCTGAGAAACTCCCAAATATCTACATGGCTCATGCTCTCCCAACAACAGACTGCTGTTCTCAATGTAACATTCTCAGAGAACCCTTCTGTGGCCCTCCTATTGAAAATGATAAATATTCCTGAACTCTTATAAACTTTACATTTTCTCCTTACCACTTACAGCTATTTAATATACTATATATATTATTATGATCAAATTATTGCTTATCTTTTCCCCAATACACACTTAAATGAAGATGATGCTTTTGCCCATTTGGTTCATTGATAGGTATATTGCTTGGAACAGTGTCTGACACATGATGATGAGGAGAAGTAGGAGGAGGAGAAGAATTTTTCCAGATGTGGAATAACTTCACAAATAGTAAAGGTTTTTTTTTTTTTTTTGGTGTTGTTAGTTTAGTAAAATGAATTCAACAGGAACTGTCAATGACTTTGGAACAATTGTGAGGTATTGTTAAAACATTTCCCTTGGATTACTTTATAGAATATATACATATATTTTCTAAGTTTTTCAAATATTTTGCTCATACCTGAACCTACAAAATATTTCTTTTTACATGGTGAAATGGTTAGTAATTTTTCTTACTGTGATACTGAACTCCAAAATCTCTGCCCTTCTCTGACACATTGTTGTGACTAATGTATTATGTAAACTGCTGACCAACATAATTCCAGCCTTAAAACTGTATTGTGCAGTTTTAAACAGTGCCTGGCACTGACATATCTTCATTTTCTAATGTTCTTACCAGTAGTTCCTGAGTCATCACCTTAGTCATGTTTAATGGAGAGCTCTTGTCATAAGATTACTTAGACCGTTCTTTAAATTTCTTACAAAGTCTAGTTAGGCTTGTGTCAGTGTGTATGAGGTGTTTTCTACCACAATACACAAAGAATTAATCATTTCTTTTTTCATGTCCATATTTTGATTCCTCTCAATATCCTAAACTAGTCTATTTGATTCATGTGGATACTTAGCGCTAATTTAAATAATCATTATGGTATATCTTTTTGATTAAGAGAAAAATAAATCTTTTTAAAATTTTATTTTAATTGGCATGTAATTACATATTATATATTTATGATGTACAATATGATGTTTTGACATATGTTTACATTGTCTAATTATTAGATAATGATCACTTCATATACTTATTTTTTTGTGGTGAAAACATTTAAACTTCACTCTTTCAGTAATTTTGAAATATATAATATAATCACCATTCTGTGTAATAGATCACTAAAGCTTTCTCCTGTCTAATCAAAGGGTACAAAATAAATCCTTTATTATTGAAATATTTAGTGTTATTTCCCAGAATTCTCACAAAAGTCTTATAATTTTACGTCCTACATTTCCTTGAAAATACATGTTGAAGGTAAAGTTGAATCTTGTTATAAGGTTTTTTATCACAATTTTATACTATGAATTTCAATTATAATTTGTTTTCCTGGACAGCTGCTTGTTTTCTTTAAAGACCCAGAGTATTAGGATTCGCTCTATCATTTAGTTAAGCGTTGATTCCAACATTACTGTGTGACCTTGAAGGAAGTTACTTTAAATCTCTGTCCCTCAGTGTTCTTATCAAAAGAATAGGAATAATTATATACCTACCTCATAGGGCTTATGTGATGATTGTGTTTTCCAGTGCATCAAAGTACTAACAGTATAAAGATCTAACTATTATCGTTAGAGCAGGAGACTAAGAGACAAGGCTGAGACTGGATTCAGGAGCTTGCGGAGTGGGTGCAGGTGTTAAAGCAGACAACCCTCAAGCAGAAGCTAAATAGAGGGGCTGATAACTACAGGCAAGAACAGGCTTCGACTGTCTTGTCAGCTATCTCTATCAGTCTTATATGAACTTTGACTAATTATAATATTATTTACATTGTGGTTTTAAAATTTCTGCACCATTGAAATCACCATGACAGTTCTGAGATAAGCATATAAAGTATGAAAATGAGAGGGAATCCAATTCTGGGAATTACTACCTAAATTCTTAGCAAAAGCCGACCCTTTGGTCTTAAATATTTCTCCCTTCAATTAGTAAAACTACAAAAGATCTAAAACCACTTCCTCCCAGTGCAGCTGCTTTTTCCCAAGCTTTTCCACTCTCTTTCCTGAGAGTATACTTTAGCTTTCAATAAAAAACTGTCACTTTGGCATCCTGAAATTCTTTTCCACCATCAATCACCAAGAATTTGGAAAAACCTCCACTTGGAGTCTGGTAACATTATTATTATTATTACCACCACTACCATCGTTGTTTATTTATACCTTGCTGAGAGTTCACAGTATGCTGTGGAAATAGCACTGATTTTTGAATAAAATAAAAATATCTCAGAACTTTTAAGATTTTTTTTTCTGAGATTATGGCTTTTACTTTCATCCTGACTTTTGGTCTAGAAATCCTTATAATTCAAGCAGATTAATTATAATCAAAGAATTCACAAAAGCTCCTACTACCACTTACTGCAAATGTAGTTAATGCCCAACTTCATTACAAGCAGCATTTCTTTTCTGATGAAACAGAGAAGGGGGGCATTTAATTCCTCTTTGGAGCTATTAAAACCAGAAAAAGCTCACTCAACTATGCTAACTGGTACGCTAAATGGGGAAGTGGTTATGGAAAAAAAAAAAAAAACTTCAGCACTGGCTTTTCCCAGCATCATCCTGAAGTATCTTCAGTTTAGGAAAATAATGAGATAATAGAACAGTCATTACTCAATAGTCTCAAGCATGGCAAAAGTAGATGACAGAAGAAGTAGTCTCTGAAAAGCAGAAAGAATATTTGCAATCTACTGAAAATATGGAGAAGAGAAAGCTAATTATATAATAGTAAAACAACAGAATTTTAATGTGGAATGCTTCAGATTTGTAATGCTTTTTCATAGAAGGACATTGTGGGACATAAATAACAAGGCGTCAATTACCCCAATTTGGCCTGTCAACATACACTTCCTGTTCACAGGAAAAGTACTACTCAGTTTTTTTTTTTTTTTTTAAAACAGAAGATTAAATCCCTTTTCCCCCCTATGTGTTCAGAGAGATGCAGAGAGATGTTTGTGGACAGTTAGAGCACGGCTAGGCATGCAGTAAAAACTTGGTGAGACCTAGATTGATCCATGGTTTCTCTGAATTTGTGAATTTTTTCTGCTAACATTTTAGAAGACATATGGCACCTACTGAAAGAGGGACTCTCTATCACACATATGGTACAGTGACAGATAAAAGTCTTCTGGAATAGTAGTGACAAAATTGGTGGATATTTAAAAAGAGTTTTATAACATAATATTCACACATAAAAGTTTAAAAATCATTTGGGTACAGCTTGATGTGTGATTATGAAGTTAACATACCTGTGTAACTTGAACTCAAGAAATTGAATATCACCCAGAAACCACTTCATGTGTCCTTTTAGTCACTACTCTCCCATAGGGAACCATCATTCTAACTTCTAACATCATATACTAGCTTGCCTGTTTATGAACTTAACATAAATGAGTTCATACAGAATGTACTATTTGTGTCTGGCCTCTTTCACTTCACAACATATTTGTGAGGTTCATCAGTGTTGTCGTACACATTAGTAGTTTTTTAGTCTCATTGTGCAACATTCTATTAATGGGCGTTTGAGTTGTTTCTAATTTAGAGCTTCTATTACAACTAGCTCTGCTCTGAGCATTACTGTACATGTCTTTTTGTAAAAATACATATGTATTTCTATTGGTTATGGGAATGTAAGAGTGGAATTACTACTGAGCATGCATATTTTAAGCCCTAGTACAAACTACCAAACAGTTTTCCAAAATCCTTGTCTCAATTTACATTCTGACTGTCACTGTATCACGGTTTCGGTTGTTTCATATTCTTGATAAAACTTATTATTGTTTGTCCTTTTCATGTTAGTCTTTCTAGTGAGTTATGTACTATTATTATATTTTTTATTTGTATCATTCTGATAACATAAAAATTAACAGTTTTTCATATCTCTAATGGTATTTGAATATGCTTCTTTTTGATGTGTCTTTTCAAACTCATATTTTTCTATTGGGTTGTGTTTTTGATATTAATTTTTATATATTCATATATTCTGGATATGGGTCATTTATTAGAAATAAGATCTACAAATAAAATTTATAAGTCCATAGCTTGCCTTTGAACTCAATTATCAGTGTTTTTTAAAGGAACTTTAATTAATATATAAAAAGTTTTAAATTAATTATATAATCCACTTTATCAAATTTTCCCCTTTGTGGTTACTACTTTATAATTAAGAAATCTTTGCCTGCCCCAATTTATGAAGATATTCTCCTATGTTTTCTTCTAAAAACGTTATTGTCACACCTTTCTCATTTAGATCTGCAATCCGTCTGTAAATGATATTTGTGGATAGTGTGAGTTAGGATTTAAGATTCATTGTTTTAAAAATCTAGATAAATATTTAGTTTACCTAGTATCACTTTTTGAAAAGGCCATCATTTACTCACTGTACTATTTTTAAGAATCATTGCTCTTAAACTGTCCTCCCGTTTCTCAATCATTGTTTTATATTTTTGATGCTCGTGTTTTTAAATTTATCAAAAATTATTTATTGTCATTTATGTTCTAGTCTGTTAACTCTTATGAGTAGTAGGAATAAAGTATTGAACAACAGATACCAATCCTTGTCCTTGCGGAGGCTAGATAATTCATGGATAGAGACAGAAAAAATAATGAACATATAATATGTTACATGGTAATGAATGGACATAAGTTCTATGTAGCAAAAACAAATTATCAAGTGTCAGTAGATTGGAGGGAGGGCATTGTGATTCTAAGTAAGGTGCTCTGGGAAGTCTTTCCAAAGAAGACGAAATAAGAGTAAAGACTTGAGCAAGGTGAGGGAGTGAGCTATTCACTTCATGGGGACAGAATTCCAGACAGAGGGAGCAGGAAGAGCAATGCCCTCCCTTATGTGAAAGCATGTATGGTGTGGTGGGTTGAAATGGTGGCTCCCAAATATACATATATGTATATCTCCATGTCCTATGCCCTGGAACACATGAGTGGGACCTTATTTGGAAAAATTCTTTGTAGATATGATTAATTGAAGGATATCAAGATGAAATAATTCTGGACCACCCAGTGGGGCCTAAATTCAATGACGTGTCCTTATATTAATAAGAGAAATGCAGAGGGAGATTTGACACAGACACGTAGGAGAACAGAATGCTACATGAAGACACACACACAGATTGGAGTTACGCAGACACAGGCAAGAAATCACTGGAGTTGAAACACCAGGAGTTGAAAGAGACAAGTAAGGATTCTCCCTTAGCGTCCTTGAAGGAGCACCAACCTGCTGACACTGTGATTTTGGACTTCTGACCACTAGAACTGTGAGAATAAATTTCTGTGTTTTCAGCCACCAAGTTTGTGGTACTTTGTTATAGTAGCTCTGGGAAATGAATAAATATGGGGTGTTTGAATAAGAGCACAGGGGCTGTGGGTCTGCTTAGGTGAGATGCACTGGGAGGCAGCAGATGAGGTCAGAGAGGTAGGAAGGATCCAGGCACTGCAGGCCAATGAGCCGTTATATAGTTTTTGGCTTTTACTGCAAGTGAATTGGGAAGTCAGTTTGTGTGCATTTTTGGAATCCTCCTTTCTCATGAGGATTCAAGGAGCCTGGCCCACTTCTTTTTTAAGATCCAACCTGCTATGCTTTACTCCTTATTCATTGGCCTGTTTCCAGCCTCTCCATGTCTACACAATCCTGTTAAGCACTTGTCATCCACCTGTTCCTGCTCCATTTTTCTTAGCTTACCTCTGAATCTTATGTTCTTAGGTTGTCATATCTGTGGCTTTAGACTTCTGTCCTTGCCCTTTCTTGTCCTGGCTGAAATTTAAATCACTCTCTAACTCCATAGAGATATCGAAGGGTCTCACTTCAACTTCAGAAGTTTTCTGAGACATCTCTTACAAATTTCCATTTTTAATATCATAAGTGAACAGAATTGCAGTTGTATCTCTGAGCTTCAGTGCTATTTCACAGTCTATAATAAGATCAACCTATTCTAATTTGAAATATAATACTAGATCCATGGTTTCCCCACAGCAAGATGGTACCATCTGGCATACTATTAGTGCAAGACACTGAGGTTTTATGCAACATGCATATCATTGGGATATATACAAATTTTTCATCCAAAAGCTGACATTTTACTATGATTAGTTTATCAACTTACTATAACTCATAAGAATAATAGAAAAATATTATGGCTTTGCAAAAACGCAAATAATATAACAAGATGAGTGTCATTTTTTTAATGAGAATCAGTTATACAACATCTAGACCTCACTGACATCCTAAGAGGACTTTTGAAAAGATTGAGGGCAATGAGGAGTCTATTGTCTAAAAAATTAATATTGCAGTTATATTATCTAACAGTAGTATCAGAAGTATAGAGTAGTTATAGGGTAGAAGTATAGGGTAAACTCTTTTTTTTATTATTACTATTTTGCTTTTTCAAAGTTTAAAGAATTAGCTCAAAACCAGGGAATAGGGGTGATATTCTTTCCAATTCACAATCCTAATTGGTTAATCAACTCTTTCTTTCCAATATGCTAATATCTCTTGCCCCTAACTTATTCAAAGTCTGACTTATGGCCATTTTTGTAGCTGGTTAGCCTCAAATATTGGCTCTTCAGTGCTTGATTTTTCCTTAGAGTCCTGAAATAGACATAATTTAATGAAGTTCCTAGTTTCATCTTGATTTCTTTGGGTTCAAATATGAAGTCTGGAAAATGCTGAGGACTAAAGGAAATATGTTAGGAGGAGAAAAACCTAAAACAAAAATTTCTAGTAAGTAGATTTCTAAATGCATAGCATCTGCTTGAAGTTTTTGAAGAAAGATAGCATTGTTTCTCTGTACATAAATTATTTGAAAAATATGGTTACTGAAATAATCCACAGCCTGTTTTTACTAGAATGCCATGAAAATAGCCAGAGGTAAAAGCTAATATTTCTACTTTGTGAAAGCTATTTTTTCCTACATAACTCTAATCCAAAGATATAGTACAGTCAGACAAAACTGATAATTTGTTAAAGTAGCAGATAAACTTAGCTTATAAATCTGTAGTTTTTTTTTCCATACACTTATATCTACAAGTAAACAGGATTAGAACATAAGAAAAGAAAAGTTTATGGTAAAATTTTAGTTGGTGTGGATGTCTGGAAAACAATATATATTATTAATATTAAGCTTCATGTGTTTAAATTTTGTAGTCAGCTGTTATGATGATACAGTAGCAAAAAGTAGTAGATTTATTTTAGAGATTATACCATCTATTGACCTAATATTTTCCTGTGCTCTTGTGAGCTTCTTTACTAGGTCATCCCCCTCTACATTCCCCTCTTAGGATTTGTTGTAAGAGACAGGTATAGAGAAAAAAATTCTAGAAAAGAGAACTAAATGCATTTATGAACAGATTAAAGCTAATGTATATCATTGCCTTGTAATATATCAGTATATCTTGAACATTCAATTCTGGCATTGTTTTTCTGCTATGTAAGAGTAATATATTGACCCAAACTTTTATCAGGGAGAAACAAAAGTATTACACGTTAACTATTCCTAAGGTGACCTATTTTCTTTATTAAAAATTTTTCTGTGTAGGAAAGAGGAATAATCAAAACAAAAATTAGTAAACATTGGCATGTAACATCACAAAATTGAGAAGAAAGACAACGGAATGATAATATTAATCTTTCTATATAAATATAATACATATATTATGAATATAATACATTATTTAAAATATATATTTAGAGTTATAAAAGAAGGCCTAGTAAAATGATATATTTTTTATTTTAATACTATGGAATGAAAAACAATATGAGGATTTTTATTTTAACATGAATAATGACCAAGAACCCTGGGGAGATGGAAGAAAGAACAAAAGTAGATATAGCATGAGGCTTATCTCAGCAGAAAAGATGGAACAGTTTCCTTTCGCTTTCTCTGTTAAAAATTAGGTTTACTAAACAAACTTTCTTAAAACTGGCTTCTGTTTCAGGTAGTGTACTCAACATGCTCTTTCTCCAAGAAGTTCACAGCTCTATAATATTTTTCATTTGTATTAAACTTTAATGTTCTGGAGGAAATTACAATCCCTGTTTCTCTTCTCATTGTGTCCAATTTAGCTAATAGATTTCTAGAGTTGAATAGAGTTAAATATTTCCCTGCTTAATTTCTTGCCCACAGGATGACTTCCTCCAGTCTCCTGGGGGACCCGTTCTGGCGATAAGATCAAAGCGATTTTTCAATTTTGGCGAGCAGGTATTTATTTGGCCTTTTTATCAAAAGCACATGAATGGGACTGACATATAGTAGTCACTAAGTGCTCATTAAATAGATAGGTTGCTGGACCAGCCATTAGGCAGTTACAGTTATTGGTGTTACTCCATATTTAGGATCACATGTTAGATTGATACTTCTCCTAAGTGATACCATCTAGGTTACCTCCTTCTTCATTATAGCTCTCTCATTATCTCATTTATTTTTAAAGGACTTCCAAGTGTTGTGCTTTCAATCATGACCTTTAGTAGCACTAGACCCAAAAAAAGCCATTTCAGGAGTTACAGTAGGTTATGGGGAGAATAAGTTTAGTCAAATGATTACTTCAAGGAGCAGCTGCTGACTTGAGCTAATTGTGAAGTTTCGCTACCTCCATTATCCAAACAGGAAATGGTATCTATTAGTCAATTAAGAAATAAATGGAAGTGTTTGCAGTACCACCATTCTTAGACTTAGAACATCTTTTCTTCCCTCCCCACATCTCACATTCAATTTTGAAAGGCCAGCACTATGACTGCACTGTTACTGCAAAATTGAGAAGTAGGTGTCAAATCATTGTGGTTATTGACATGTAATTTCTGTGATAGTCCACGTACTCTTAGGAATCTGTGTATGTTTTATAATAATGACATATATTCTATATATTCCACATGTAATATAATGATAATATTCCAAACGCACCATCTTTGACACCCCACTTTTTCAGTCTGTGTTAGCTTCCTGCTAGATTCCCTGTCTTTACTATGTGTTCTAGATGTTATGGTTTTAACTTCAACTTCACTCTCATTAATATTATCATCTGTCTTCTAAAATTTGGAGTCTCAGTGATTTTGGTACTCTGAATTAGCAATATTGTATAAGGTAGAGCATAGGTTTTAAAGCTACATTTCCTGAAATTATAACCGTGTGAACATTAAATAGATACGTTGCTCATTAAATAAGCTTATTTAATGAGTAAATGTGGCAAGTAATATGATTAATCTGTGTTTCGGTTTCCTCATCTGTTACAGTGGCCCCAACTGACTAACACAGAGGGTGCTACAAACTATTCTGTTTCCTCAGTAGTCCTAC
This sequence comes from Indri indri, assembly GCA_004363605.1. Classification (NCBI taxonomy): domain Eukaryota; kingdom Metazoa; phylum Chordata; class Mammalia; order Primates; family Indriidae; genus Indri; species Indri indri. The sequence continues at coordinate 16,628 of RJWJ010026309.1, forward strand.
CCTATCCTCATGCTCCTCTCAGTAGATAAACACGTGTTGTTTCACAGATACAGCAAAAGCTATCAAGTATGGCCTCTCCTCTCTTCTGCTCTTCAATAAACTGAACTTTATCGTTACTCATTTTTATCTATGGTCTCATAGGAAGTGGCAACCTTCTTCCTCAACCATGACTAAGCTTTCAAACTGTTTCCTTGAACCCATTCCTTTCCTCATGATCTCAATTTTGTCAATTCGCCTCTCTCTTGAGTCCTATTCAAAATCTCCCTCCCTGCCATCATTTTCTTTTTTGCCAATAGTCCTATTAAATTATATAGAAAGAAAACTTCCCACTTCATCACACATCAGCAAACATCTTGAAATTGTAAACTATTTACTCTTTCCACATCTTTGCCTCCCATAAGCCTTTTAATATATTGACAAGTTGGCTTCTGACTTCAACATTTTGTAGGAACTGCTTATTCCTAAGATTGATACTATCTTCTAATTGCTAAATCTGGTTGCTTTTTGTTTTGTCTACCTGATATCTCTCCTGCATTTGTATATTGAGAAATCTATTCTTGAAATTCTTTTCTTTTTTCTTGGCCAACAAAAGTATAATATTCATATTTCTGAAACATCTCATTAGATTATATCACTAGCTTCTCCTCCTTAGTCTACTCTTAACATACAGCATTTCTCTGGTTTCATCCTTGAATCTCTCTTCTCTCTCAAAGCAATCTCCTTGGATAAGTTCATTTATATCCATGATATCATCTAAGTCCATATGCTGATTATTCTCAATTTTTTTCTGAGATAAAAATTTATCTGTCCAACCTACTTTAGATATCTGAATCTGGCTATGCCAAAACACTTTAAATATTTAGAATACCTTTATATATTACTTTCTTAAATATTATATTATTCTACTTTCTGCATTAAAAAAAGAAAACCTACCTAGTACTGTGCTTGATGTACTATAGGAATGTATTCTCTGAAAGTTGTTTTAATTACTGTACCCTTAGCAACATCAGTCACCCATTTTTCTGTCTTACTGTAGCACCTACAGTTTCACATGGAAAATCATGCCAAATACTGCCTGTTTACACCTTGCTCTTTCCTGGGAGATTTTTACTTACTCCCTTTAAGACCACGCTTGACTTTACCTGTTTTATAGCACCTGTGTTAGTTATCTACTGCTGCCATAACAAATTATCACAGACTTAGTGGCTTAAGTAACATAAATTTATCATCTAACAGCTCTGTAGGTCAGAAATCTGACTGGTTTCACTGGGCTAAAATCAAAGTGTTGGTGGCTCTTTGTGGAGATTCTAAGGAGGACCTGTTTTCTTGCTCATTCAGGTTGTCGGTAGAATTCACTTCCATGCAGTTGTGAGACTGAGCTCTCCATTTCCTTGCTGGCTGTCAGCTTGAAGCTACTTTTAGCTCTCAGAGACCTCTTTGAATTTGCTTTTTTTTTTCAACATATTATGGGGGTACAGATGATAAGGTTACGTAGGATGCCCTTGCCCTCCCCTCCCCGCCAAGTCCAAGCTTCAAGTGTGTCCATGCCCCGGGAGGTGTGCATCGCACTCATTGTTTGTGCATATGCCCGTCCCCTCCTGCCCCCCTCCCAACATCCAATAAATGATATTCTAACACCAATTTGATGGTGAGTACATGTGGTGCTTGTTTTTCCATTCTTGGGGTACCTCACTTGGTAGAATGTGTTCCAACGCTTTCCAGGAGAATACAAGAGGTGCTATATCACCATTGTTTCTTAAAGCTGAATAGTACTCTGTGGTATACATATACCACATTTTATTAATCCACTCATGTATTGATGGACACTTGGGTTGTTTCCACATCTTTGCAATTGTGAATTGTGCTGTTATAAACATTTGGGTGCAGGTGTCTTTCTTATAGAGTATCATTTGTTCTTTTGGGTAGATGCCCAGTAATGGGATTGCTGGATCAAATGGTAGCTCTACTTGTATCTCTTTAAGGTATCTCCATATTGCTTTCCACAGAGGTTGCACTAGTTTGCAGTCCCACCAGCAGTGTGTGAGTGTTCCTATCTCTCTGCATCCATGCCCACATTTATTGTTTCGGGACTTTTTGATAAAGGCCAGTCTCCATAGGTGGTATCTCATTGTGGTTTTGATTTGCATTTCCCTGATGACTAGAGATGTTGAGCATTTTTTCATATGTTTTTTGGCCATTATTCTGTCTTCTTTTGAAAAGTTTCTGAACACTTAACAAAATAGGCATAGACAGGGCTTACCTAAAAATGATACAAGCCATTTATGACAAACCCACAGCCAACATCATACTGAATGGGGAAAAATTGAAAGCATTCCCACTTAGAACTGGAACCAGACAAGGTTGCCCAGTATCTCCATTTCTATTCAACATAGTGCTGGAAGTCCTGGCCACAGCAATCAGGCAAGAGAGAGGAATTAAAGGCATATGAATGGGAACAGAAGAAATCAAACTCGCACTATTTGCTGATGATATGATATTGTATCTAGAAAACCCCAAGGATTCAATCAAGAGGCCCCTGGAATTGATAAATGAATTCAGTAAAGTCTCAGGATCAATACACACAAATCAGAGGCTTTCATATACGCCAATAGCAGTCATACAGAGAACCTAATCAAAGACTCAATTCCCTTCACAATAGCAACAAAGAAAATAAAGTACTTAGGAAAATATTTAATATATTTAAGGAGATAAAAGACCTCTACAGGGAGAACTATCAAACATTGAGGAAGGAAATAGCAGAAGATGTAAACAGGTGGAAAACCATACCATGCTCGTGGGTCGGCAGAATCAACATTGTTAAAATGTCTATACTACCCAAAGTGATCTACAGATTCAATGCAATCCCTATTAAAATACCAACATCATTCTTCACAGATGTAGAAAAATTAATTCTATGCTTCGTATGGAACCAGAGAAGACCCCGCATAGCAAAAACAATTCTAGGCAATGAAAATAAAATGAGAGGCATCAATTTACCAGACTTCAAACTCTATTACAAAGCTGAAATAATGAAATCAGCTTGGTACTGGCGGAAAAACAGAGCCATTGACCAGTGGAACAGAACTGAGAACCCAGATATGAAACCATCCTCATATATAGCCATTTAATCTTTGACAAACCAGACAAAAACATACACTGGGGAAAATAATCTTTATTCAGTAAATGAATTTGCTTTTAAGGGCTCATGCGATTAAATGAGGCCCACCCTAACAATCAGGAAAATCTCCAGGTCCCAAGATCTTACCCTCAATCACATTTACAAGGTATCTTTTGGCTTTAAAATAAAATGTTCACAGATGCTAGAGATTAGTAGAAGGATATTCTTAGGGGGGCATTATTCTGCCTACCACAGTCTGCTTTCTGGCCCCAAGGTTTAGCATTGACCCAAACATATTTGCCTCATCGCAAAGTCACTCAAAGTCTCAACCTATTACATGAACTCAAAATTCAAAATCTTCTCTAAGTCTTATCAGCTCAAAAGTCCCAAATCTCATCACATATGTCATCTGAATTAGGTATGGGTGAGTTTCTGGATATAATCGATCCTTGGCACAATTCTTCTCTATCTGTGGACCTGTGAAACTAAGTAAACAAGTTGTCTGTACCTGAATGGTAGAACAGGCATAGGCTAACATTCATAGACATCTCAATTCTAAAAGAGAGAAAATAGAGTAAAAAAGGAACTTACGGTCCCAAGCAATTCCAAAAGCTAGTCATACAAACTCCTTTGGGTTCAAGGCCAAAAAATAATTTACTGTGGCTATGACTGCTTTCTAAGCTAACAGCTCCACTCTCTGAACCATCCTTCCTTTATTATGAAATATAGTATGTGTTTTCTGTTAAGTATTTATTATTTTGTTTCCTGCTTGTAGAATGTTTGGGGTTCTGATAGCCTTTCATTTCATATTCTGTCTCTCCATCCTTTTGGTCCAATCTAGCAGTGCCTCTGCCCATATGACCCTCTCAAGAACTTTGTGAGTGGCCCATGTGTATCACATGCAATCTGTCAATTAGTCAAGATTCGAGTTCACAGATCTTCCTGAGTTAATCCCCTGTTTTTGGCTTTTGCTGAGATTATTGAGACAGTGCTCTTAAGTTTCCTAGATATTCTCTTGTTTGACTGAGAGATCTTTTGAGTCATATCCTCAATATGTTCAAAAACCTTTTGTGTTACTGAATACTCTGAGATTTGACCTTTATGAGGAACTAGCAAAAGGGTGTACAGGTATAATCTCAATCTTTGCTCTAAGGCATACTAACCGGAGATCAAATCTCTTAAATTTAGAGTCTTTTGCCTTCTGGATAGAAAATTTCCCAAATCATCAAATCTTATTTTCTTTATGTTTAATAGTTAGTTTCTAATTTATCTTTCTCCTCTCACATTTATTTTAAGCATCAAGAAGAAACCAGGCCACATCTTCAATACTTTCCTTGGAATTTTCCTTCATTCTGCACTTATTATATTTCATTATTACTTTTATTTGCACATCTACATCTTGCATTAGACAGTGAGCTTCCCGTAAGCAGATAATAGGTCCTAGAAATCTTTGTATCCCCAGCACGTATCATTGCTTAATAAAAACTTAATAATTAAACAAATACGAATAATTTATTCACCAACCTCTTTCTCACTTCTATTCCCCCAACAGCTATAATATTAGGCAAATATTTCAACTGAGGATAGTTTTAAAGATGATCTCTTTAATTTAAGAGGTAATCGTAAATATCTAAAATTTGAAGTTACAATCCAGTCTATATGATTTTTTACTCAATGAATGTAAAAATGTATAAAAATTCAAATTCTTTTCATTGAAAATGCTACATACTTACTTAAATGAAATCTTCAGATCAATATAATCATATTAGTGGTGCTCCCCAGAATAAATGATGGATTTCTAAGTAGGTGTATTCTTAATATCATCTTCAAAAGAATTTCAATATTCAAAAGAGTACAAAAAATGAACAAATAAATGGCATTTGTCAGTGGGTTATCTTTTTGCTCACTATAAAATAAAACTTTATAATAATTCCATGAGGCCCACTCGTCCTTTAAATGATAAATTCTATATTAAATGTAGAATGAAGTCATGTTGTTAAAGGCAATTGTGCCATTTTTAATAATATAACTTTTCATAAACTGGCATTAAATATATTTAGTAATATATGTAGAACTTTTATATGTAAGTCATAATCATTCAGAAACAGACCAAAGTTGATATTTATTCATTATTGTGCTAAGGCACAAAATCTTATAAACATAAATCTCTTCCAAACTTCTTCTTTTTTTTTTTATTTCAGCATATTATGGGGGTACAGATGTTTAGGTTATGTATGTGGCCCTTACCCCTTCTTTCCCCCAAGTCAGAGCTTCAGGTGTGTCCATCCCCCAGATGGTGCGCATTGCACTAATTATGTATGCATATACCCATCCCCTCCTCCCCCCTCCCACCTGTCCGACGCCCAATAAATGTTATTCTTATATGTGCACTTAGATGTTGATCAGTGAAACCAATTTGCTGGTGAGTACATGTGGTGCTTATTTTTCCATTATTGGGATACTTCAGTTAGTAGAATGGGTTCCAGCTCTATGCAGGAGAATATAAGAGGTGCTATATCACCATTGTTTCTTATAGCTGAATAGTACTTCTTTATGCTACTGAAATGCTGAATATCTGGACAGAAGATCATGTTACTCAATGAAATTAATAACTTGTGCAATACATTAGATAATTTACCAAATACGTACCCAAGACCCAAGAGCAAATAATGCAATCAGATTTTTGTTCACATTTCAAAGTTTTCTTTCATATGAATTCATGTGGCAAAATAAAGCTGTTAGAAATGAAGTTATGGAATACAAAGTTAATTTAAAATAAATTTTGTTTTCCTTAAAATAGAATTGTAATTTGAGAAAATTGTCAGAATGAACTATCATAGAGGCTTTATTTTTAGCAATATAGTATTTTTCAAGCACATTAACATTAATTTCATATATATTCCATGATTATAACTTTATATTGACTATTAAGAGCATATTTGTTTGAGCATTTTATATATATGCCCACATAAAATAATTACATATTTAGGATTTCTCAGATATATAAAATTCAATGAATTTTGAATAAAAATAAGTTTCAAATTACTTATGAAAGTATCAGAACATAGCTTCATTCACTTGGTTTGTTCAAAATAAAATCATGTATATTCTTTATAATGTTTATGTTAATAAACTTAGCTAATGATGTTTGATGATTGTATATACAACAGCAGAAAGTCACAAATGATGGTAAATATTAAGGTGGATATAATATGATCTGAATCTGTTAGAATGAAATAAAGCAATAAAATGAAACTAACAACAAAAAAATTATGGATGACAAAGGATTTAACCTTTCCTTAGAAACAGTTAAATGTGGGGAATTAAAAAAGAATATCTGCATTAAAAAGGATGTCTTTCCTGCTGCTGAATATGTTTCTCAGTTCAGAG
>RJWJ010026310.1:0-23131 GCA_004363605.1 Indri indri
ATATGCTTTGCATTTATGAGGAATTAAAACCAAACGCTTCTTCAAAATTTATTAATCAGTTAAGAGTTCCCTCAATTGCATTTGGCAAGAGCTTAATCAGTTACATATAGTTATTTATTGAAAAGGAGATTAGATTTTTTTTGGCCATTATGAGTTTACTTTTGTGAGCAAAGTAATGTTAAGTTCTTAGAGGTTCTTGCATATCATCAATTATCATAAACCAGAAATACAATTTAAATTTTTTTTTTTTTTTTTAAGAGACAAAGTCTTGTTCTGTTGCCCAGGCTGGAGCGCAATGGTGCAATTGTAACTCACTGCAGCCTCCAACTCCTGGGCTCATGCGATCCTTTTGCCTCAGCCTCCCAAGTAGCTAGGACTACTAGTTGTATGCCACCACACCTGGCTAATTTTTTAATTTTTTGTAGAGACGGGGTCTTGTTATGTTGAGCTGGTTTTGAGCTCCTGGACTCAAGCAATCCTCCCTCCTTGGCCTCCCAAAGCACTGGGATTATAGACATAAGCCACTGTACCAGGCCATTATTTACAAACTTGATGATCAGTCGTTTTTATATACACATAAATGCCAGAGTAGATACTGCTAATGGTAACTTGAACCATTCAATCCTAGGCCTGAAAATTAAATCCTGAAAGCCATGTAAATGCTAATACTTGGACAGGGAGGTCCGATAATGATGACCTCAAATAGGGAAACATATGTATTTAGCACTTTATAGTGTGACAGATAATATAGCAATTGCCTGGTGTGTATTATTCCATTAAGGTCTTACCACAACCTATGAAGTAAGTTTACTAGTGAGGCCAGTCAGCAACCTGAAATTTTAGTTGCTTCTAACCCACCGTGTCTATTGATGGGTGGCTCTGGACCCTCCTCCAAGTCTCCTAGGCTGACAGAGCAGCCAGCAGCAGAGGAGAGGAGAGCTCAGAGAGTCTCACACCTGCCACCCAAAGCTCCAGCCTGGAAATGGCAAACATCCCTTCTACTCACAACTCATTAGTCAGAACTAGTCACCTGACATCACCCAATGACGAGGAGGAGAGGTTGGGGGTATAATCCTGCAGTGTGTCCAGGAGGCGAGGAACAGGAAATATCTGGTGAAGAGTATTAATCACTACTATAGCGTGTCCCTAGTTTACACATAAGGAAACAGAATCTGAAAGAGATTGAACAGCTTGCCAAGTCACATAACTAAGTAAGTAAAAGAGCTAAAGTGACATTTAAAAAACAAGCATATATGTAGCAATATTTTTATAGCAAATTCAAAGTCACTTAGAAAGACACAGGAAAATTAGAGATTGAACAGAGATCAGCAAGTGTCTTTGGTCTCACTTTTGTGAACTCTGAAATCCTTTGGCTGTAGTTCCAGCTGCCTACGTCAAAAGCTAGAAACTAAAACTATTGACTTTCTATTAGCAGAGCTTAGTCCCTTATAAAATCGTTATGGCACTAGGAATTCTTGAGGGTAATTCACTGATGATAACAAGCAATGTGACTTGCAATCACTTGGTAAATGTTAGCAATGTGAAGCCCAGTATCCAGGAAGGGGCAATACTATCTATCCAGCCTGACTCAAAGGTGTGCATTTTTCATTAAGGTAATTATAGGCAGGGCTGTTGCATCTCACAGTTCCAGAAGACACTGTTCATATAGCATTCTATGTTAATGGGGCCTCCTGCAGTTGTACAATGCATTGGTAAAAAAAAAAACCCTTTCTCCTAGGGGGCAAATGTCATGTTTTTCCCCTAATTTCAGCCCTTTTCCTTAGTAGTATTTCACTTCTTATGGTAAGCATTGAGAGGGAAAAGTCTTGAGGAGTCTACAGACTTTGTGCTTCCACTGAGAGTTTTGACCAATAGAAGTTCCTTTCTATCATTTGGCATCTTGTGATCTTCAGTGCCTGTCCATAGGTCCTGAAGAATCTCCACTTCCCTAGATATTTCAGCACTAAGAAAACAACAAATTGACATAGCTTCTGAGCAGTACCCAGAAAGTTGTCCCTACCCTGGCTGCCCATTAATACCCTGGGGTGTTTAAAAAAGAATCCCTTACCCTGTTCCCATTCTTAGGATCTAACTTAACTGACCTAAGGTGGAAGGGACAGGCTATGAGCATTTTTTAAAAGCTCCCCAGATGGTTCTAATAGTAGCCTGGGTTGAGAGCCATAGAGCTAAGAAATAATTAAAAAGTGTCCTAAGACAAGGTTTTTACCAAGTGCAGTAGTTCTGTTTAGTAGATAAGGAACATGAAAGGGCTTTAATGTTGCTCTGCCAAAAGAATGTAAGATCGTAATAGATTTGACTCTTTGACCTACCTCATTTGCTTCTGTCTCCTCCATTCCTCCAAAATGGCTCTTGCCAAGGTCCACAAATACTTCCAAAGTGCCAAATCCATTAGACCATGGATTCTTCACTTTGTACATAAGAATTCTCATGAAATATTTTAAAATCCAAATCCCCATCCATACCTAAGCCCAATTAAATCAGAATGTTTGTAGATGGTGCCCAGACTTCTGTATTTTTTTAATGTTCTCCAGGTCATTTCAAAAGGTGGCCTAGGTCAGAAATGACTGCACTAGTCACATTTAGTCAATATTGTACTAAACTTCTCAGCAATTTAAAAAATATTGTTTTTATTTTTTATGGATACATAATAGTTGCACATATTTATGGGGTACATGTGGTATTTTGATACAAGCATACAATATGTAATGGTCAAATCAAAGTAATTGGGATATCTGTCACTTTAAACATTTTATCATTTTTTTTTGTGCTATCAGCATTCCAATTCCTTTTGATAGTTACTTTGATATATACAATAAACTATTGTTAATAGGCTTAAAATCACCCTATTGTGCTAACAAACATTATATCTTATTCTTTCTATCTAACTGTATTTTCGTACTCAATAACCAACTCCTTTTTGACCCCTTCCTTACTACCCTTCCCAGCTTCTGGTAACCATCATTCTACTCTCTCATGAGATCAATCTTCCTAGCTCCCACATATGAGTCAGAACATTTGATATTTGTCTCTCTGTGCTTGACTTATGTCACTTACATAATGTCCTCTAGTTCCATTCATGCTGTTGCAAATGAAAGGATTTCTTTTTTATGGCTGACTAATATTCCATTGTATATATTTACCACATTTTCTTTATCCATTCATCCATTAGTGGTAGATATTTTTGGACACCCATTGCATTTCTTGGTGTGGATAATGCCTCGGTTAGCTTTTTACTTGGTAGTATACCTCCAAAGATGGTCAGTTTTATGTCTCAACTTGGCTAGGTTACTGTACCCAGTAACTCAGTTAAACACTAACCTTAGGTGTTGCCGTGAAGGAACTGTGTTGATGCAATCAATATCTAGAATTAGTTGACTTTTTTGTGTAAAGGAGATTGTCCTTGATGGGTTGAATAGACATGATCCTGTAAGTTGCTGCAACAACAATTGAAATCTTGACAATTGTAATATGGTTATGTAAAAGAATGTTCTTGATTTTAGTAAATACATACTGAAGTATTTAGGGGTAAGGACAAAACTGAGTTTTCCCTAAAAAGGAAGAAATTCTACCTGAGGACATCAGGGACAACTCCTGCCCAAGAGTTTCCAGCCTGTACTTCCTGATGGCCTCCCCTACAGATTTAGGACCTCACCAGCCAGCCCCCAAAATCATGTAAGCCAACTCCTTGCAATAAATCTCCTCATATCCCTATCTATCTATCTATCCATCCATTCTACTGGTTCTATTTTTCTGGCAGAACCCTGACATACCTCTTTTCCAAGTACGAGTCAGGACTCAGGCCCAAATCCTGGTGGGCACTTGTAAGGTTTCATGGTGGGTATCTTAAATCCCTCTTTCTTCCCCTGACTCCCACGCACCTGCCTTAAGGGAAAATAACATATAATATCTAGTCATTCTCAGGTTTTTATTTTCTGGCACCTGGAAATTTGCCCAAAGTATCAGCTATGGTATGAAGACCACTTGAATTGCTTCTCGACTGCAGAAGACTCCAAGGCCAAATCCTCTAGGCTGAGGAAATGTTTACTTTGTAGCAAACAGAAGATAAGGGAATGTGTTTTCAAAATTTTTCAGCAGGGCACTTAGAATCATAACTTAATAGCACGGGTTTTGTCTTAGTTTGAGCCCTTGCAGAAACAATCTTGACGCAAGGATTTAGGTATGAGTATAGGGGAGGTGATCTCGACAGAGACCAGAGGAGAGGAGAAAAGTGAGACAGGGAAGGGAAAGTGGCAATGAAAGGTGTGTTATCAAACAAATTACCACTGTGGGCAACTTGATCTTAATCCCACTGGGGAGCTCTGGGAGTCAGTGAGAATGTGCACTTTGGAATAATCCCACCGGGGGGTGAGGGAGATAGGTGTCAACACACTGAATCTGTTCAGTCACTGGTTGAGAGTTGCTTCCAGGGGATGCAAATTCTCAGGCACTTCTACCTCACTGTTTAAGTGTCAGAGGCAGCCTGCTGGCATCTGGAATCAGGCCTGAGAATGCTACTATCCCAGGGCAGAGGAGAAATGGGTGGAGTGTAGACAGTGTCTGCTAGCATGTCAAAAGTTTTTTGACCCAACGTATCTAATACACATAAATTTATAATGGCATGTAAGAAACAAATTCCTTCTCTGAAGGATTAAATACTACCTTTTTTCCCAAATATTAAAAATTAGATTGTTTTCATCAATTTCCACTAGAATTATATCTTTAATAAACATAATGGTGTACATCTGGTAAATCTTTTGAGAGTAATGTTTATAATCCAAATGCCAGGTATTCCACTACATTCTTAAAGCAGATCGAGGGATTTATCCATAATGATATGTCATCACTCTTTGCAAAATAAAATACACCTTTTCTAGATGGCTCAGAATATTTGTAGTTGTTAAAGCAAAAACAAATATTTGGTAACAAATTCTTAATGTGTGGATTGCTCTGGCTTTGATGGACATATCCACTTTCTCCAAAGTTTGGTCCCTGGGCCTCAGAACATTTATTCTAAAAAGCAATTGCTATGATTTAGGCCTTTACAACAGCTTCCAATGCTTGAGCTTGTCTGTGATGTTCTTCTGAAAAGGCGTCATAAAATCTTCGAAGTCCACCTGGTAAGTAAACCTCTCCCGCTGTAGTTCCCTCTTCCTGATAAGGTCTGCCGTTGTGGGTTCAGGACTCCAAATCTTAAACAAACAGCCACACCCAGAGCAGGTATGAGTATGACAACCAGTAAATATGCTAGTATCCAGGCAATTTTCAATACATAGTTTATTTAAAAACTTTTTGATAGTTTTAACATAGAACTATCAAATTTACTTCTAAATGTATTTTAACTTTTTCCCCCCCTCACATAACATCAACAGTTACTCAAGCATCACAATTTCTGATGACGACTGTCTGAACAACTGAGCTCAGAAATGTTCAGTTACTTCTCTGGCCAGTTACCCTCGGGCCAGTTGCTATTCATTTTTAGGATGTCAAAACAGGGAAGCAAAGGAATTACAAGATCATCCATGTTTACATACCTTTTTGTTGTATGTAAAAGTCAAAATTATTTTCATAATAGAAGGCAGGGGGAGCTGCTTATCTAGCTTGGTTTGACGGGCATTGGGAAAACAACTCTTTTCCCCAAAAGATGTCTCCACCTCTTTAGTTGTAGATGTTTTAGGAGGTTAGTGAATAAATCCAGTCTTGATTAATATGAAACTCCCATGTGAGATGGAGGTAGAGAGTACAAAGAAGAAGGATTGGGTCTGAGAAGTGCCAAAAAAAAAAAAAAAAAAGTCTATAGGACTTGGTCGGTGACTAAATGGCTGTAGGGCATGCCATTGACTAAAGAAGACTTCAATTTTTTGAGGAAGATGTAAATATCAATATAGAAGTAATAATAGAGAAAACTAGATATTGACAGCTAATAGTTGGACTTAACTGAGTTGAAAGGAGCAGGACCTGGCAAACAGGACACCCACAAATAGTCACTATAAAAGGTAAATTTTGGACATTTGTTTGGATGATCCACATACAAAGCATTTGAAAAGTGACATTCTGAGCTTCTATCATGCTATGAAGATCTTTCCAAAGTACTTACCCTCCGTGGAATAAATGTGGTATCCACTTTCTTGGTATAACCACTGGTAATCAATGAATTGAGATAAACCACATTATCCTTCTGCATTTTCTTTCCTTCTGACATGGGTGGTACAGTATAAATTGAAAGTTGTTCCTGGAAACAAAACCAAAAAAAAAAAAAAAAAAACCTTATAAATTGTAAAAACCTGTATTCAACCTATATTCACTTTCTATTATTATTTGCTGTTCTACATCTTACTCTGAAGCCAGAGGAAAAAAAACCTAAAAATGGTACTATACAAGCTATAATTTCAGATAAAAATAGAATATTATTATGACTTTGGGTGGAGAGAGATAATTAGTTTGCCTTGTTTAACTCTACTTTATTAGTAGTATCAGTGACAGATCACACAGGTCTTCAAGATATCCATCCTTGACCTGTGGCCATTCATTAATCAGAAGGATGGAATCCTATTAAAATGATAATGGTTCATACAGTAGGAGCTTTAGCTGATTGATCCTCCTTCACCTTTTGCCATCCTGACCAACATTCTCCATGTATATAATGCTGCTGTCTGACTACAATCCTTTCATCCTATCCACTTCCTATATTACCACCTACATGTCCCCAACCCTTTCCAATTTGATGGCATTAAAGCTTTTCCTTCTTGACTTTTATCCCTTGTCCTGTGTCTACCAAGAATCTCCAGTGAATCTTCTGCTTCCCCAAAAGAAGCTTCCAGCCTAGAAATGCACTTAGGGCTTCCCTGCTAATGGCAAAGTCTTGATGCCTCAGTAATTCCCATGGGCAACAACCTCAACCTTCTGCTGGTAGTTTAGAAGTTCCTAAACCACTCTATATTACCAAGAACAGTCAACTTGGCACATTTAAAACCTTCTACAGTCATTTTGTAGGATAGCCAAGTTACAAGTGGCTCTGTGTCCCAGAGCTCAGTGGCATTCATTAAAATTCCTTGATGGGACCAGGGCGAGGGGGTAACGTGGTCAATGAAAGATTATGGGACCAAAATGAAGGAAAATCATGCTTTCCTTCTTTCAGAAGTTTACCATTCTTCCCTGTTTGGACCATCTCATCCAATCTGTATAATTCAGGACCAAATATATACATATCCAATACCAGTTCTTTTTTAAACAATTTGATGGTATTTCGCTGAACTCATTTCATTGTTTTGCATGAATTCTTTTTGCAATGAGCACTTTTTAGACTCTCCAGTAACATGAATTTTCTTGCTCAATATTTCTTTGAAAGTACTATGCAATGGTGCTGAAAGTATGCATTGCACATGTTTTGCCCATGTGTGTAATGATATGTAAATAGTGCTGCTGTCTCCCCCCGACCCCAACAAGTTTTTAAGGAGTTCCAGTTACTAATGGGTAACCAACCTCCTTCCTTACCTCTTCTTTCTTAATTTCAAGGGGTTCAGTCTTCGGTTTAAGAGGTGGCTTGCCTTTCAGTTTTTGACTTTCTGCTGGTTTTGGCAGGTTATCTAGCTTTTCTTTAATCAGATTAATTACTCTATCATCAGCATATGCCTTTGCAATATCCATGGCACTATGCCCTGTTGAAACATAAACATAAATTCAGGGCTACCATAAACATATTAATGATAAACCATGTAGAAAACAATCTCAGCACATCAGCCCTAAGCCTGTGGTAGTGAGGGTGATTACAAAAGCAAATGGTATGTGTCAAGTTCACAGAGCTAGATCAGATATTCTCTAGCTGTTCCAGCTCTAAAATCCCATATGCCATTTTCTGGCATAAAATTTATTTTTTTCTGAAATTTTTGGACATTTCTTTAAAAGTTGGTAGGAAATGTTAGATTAAATCTTGATTATCAATTTGATGGTTCTCTTCTCATATCGTGCATATTTCCTTTTGTGTGATAATTTTACATTATTCTCCTGTTTCCATTATGTAAGTGGGTAAATTCTAAAAGGGCTGGGGAAGCTGGTGGTCACAAGTGCTCTAGGCAGAAGGCTGGGTATCATGTTACCTGTAATAGCGTCGGGCAGGACTGGTACAATACTACCTGAGGCAGTCTTGACCCAGCCAGAGGTATTAACGCTCACTCACAGCCAAAGGAAGCAATGGGTTCCACTAGAGGAAAACGATACCTCCAAATAAGGGAGCTCAAATATTTATTCAAATGATTTTTTTCCTTCATGCATGATATTTATGACATAAAGTAGGCCAGATGTTTACTTCCTAGAGTCAAGGAAGCCTCAATTCAAGAATTACTTTGTCCTGCTTTAAGGGGAATCCAAAATGTATAAAGTCTGTGGAGTATGCCAATTATTAGGAATTACCAGTTATAACAGTGTGATAATTCAAGGTGTGATCTGCAAACTGGTATAAGTCTACATACTAAAGATTACTGATCCACAAGGAAGTAACTACAGAAAGTAAGTGTTTAGAAATTTTATAGCAACTTAATAGAAAAATTTTCTGTCAGTTGATGCTAATGATTGAAAAAAAGTTTGGCCTTGTATTTTGGAGTTTTTTTTTTTTTTTAGTTTCATTTTTTTGTAGTAAATTGTTTTTATTGTATTTTACCAAAGAATCTCAGTCCGTGACAGATAGCAAACATACTAATAAAGCACTGGCCCTTCAACACCAATGATTTGAGAAGCAGTGGGTATAAGATAAACTTCCATAACATTTAACTCAGGCTTAGGTTTGCACCCATCGCCCAGGGGAAAATATGGTCCTATAAGAATAGCATCAGAAGGGGTATAGACTGTAACATTAATTCTTCCTTTCTAACCCTAACCGTCAGTAATATCAACACATACCTTTTCTATTTTCCAGCTGGAATTTAGCACCAATATCAAGTAGGTATTTTACAGTATCCAGCCTACAGCTTTCAATGGCTCTACTTAAAGGAGTTGAGTTGTTGATTGAAACTGCATCAATTAAAGCTCCAGATTTAACAAGAAGCTCAACAATATCTTGTTGGCCTGCATGGCATGCATAATGAAGTGGAGTCCACAGAAAATTATCTGTTGCATTAACGTTAGCCCTGTAAGATAAAACAGATGCACGAACTAAAAATACTGGTTGTTTCAAGCATGGAAAGCTAAAAAAGCAAAGTAAAATTTACACAGTTTTATCAAGTTGTTAAATTGTAACCCAGGGGAGCTCTGAGTTAAATTAAATGCTGCCTTCTTTAAAATGTCTTTAAATTTTTCTTCAAATCTTTTTCTTCTGCATTATTTGACAGTTGTAACTTTATGTATACAAGGCCTGTCCAGAAAGTATCCAGCCATGTAATATGTTCTCATTATATTGACAATGGCTGGATACTTTACATACAGTTATATTGTTCCATTTTGTGTCTTTCTCTGCATGTTATTTATTTTTAAATGAACCTTCATTATAAATTCTAAGCATTATAATACATTATTTGAAATTTTAGTCCTTTTTAGAAACTCACTGTCCAAAAGTTCAAATTCTCATTAGTTGCTTTATACTTCTCTTGATAATATACAAATTTGAGTCTTTCTTTGACATTAAACACTATAGAAATAACAACATTAACATCTTTTCTGAAGTGTGCAATTTTACTGCACTAAGTGCTTTACATATTTTAACTTGTTTAATCTTCAAAAAATTCTGTGAGATAAGTCCCATTAGAGCCCCATTATATAAATGAGAAAACTGAGGCACAAAAATATTAAGAAACTTACTCAGATTTTACAAGTATGGAAGAAGAAGGAATTAAACCTGAGAGATTATTGTAGTTTAAAAAGTTACATAAAAATGCCATGTTTTGATATTTTAAAGATATTTATAAGTGAACCAAGGAAAAGGCTGCCCTCTTGGGAGGAGGACCTTGGGTTTTAGAGGGACCAAAACATGTCCTTAGTAATTATGGCCACCATTCCACTTGTTTGAAATTGTTGAGATCACCACAAAAAAAGAGATCCACAAAAAAAGAGGTGGATTAAAAAGCGACTCCATACCATCTAAGGTAAAGCTCTGAGATCAAACTGAATTGTCCTGTCACTGACAGGAGGCCAGTGATACCCAATCAGAAGACTCTTTCTACCCCAAGAGTGAAAACTTATTGGCCTTCACTGTCTGCAAAATTGTTATTGGCAAACCATCTTTGTGCACACAAAATCCTGTGTTCCCATTAGCTTCGTTTCCCATATAAGATCTATTTATTGTAGATGTCAGTGATCAAGAACTTTCCTGTGCTACCAAAACTCTGGCTGGACCTGAATGTTTCTTCGAAGGCTTCTTTTCCCTTCCTCGAAATATGAAGTCTCGTGAAAATTTAAACCTCACTCAACCAAAGCACATACCCTTTTTCAAGAAGAAACTTGACCACATCTATGTTTCCACTTGCACACGCCATCATTAGTGGTGTTTTGTAGTAATTATCCTTCATATCGACAGGTATTCCTGATTCAAATGCCTTTTTCAGAGAAGCCAGATCGCCCGCCTTGGTGATGAAATTAATATTTGCAAATACCTTCCCCAGATCATCAATGTACCAGGCAGAGTCATCCTGAATGGGATGTTCTGGTGGATGATCTCGATTAAACCGACTGCTGTCAGTGACATTCTGAGAGGTCTCTATCATGTAATAGGGCGGCCCACCATCTTCCCGGCGTGGAAACGCCTGCTCAGGAATGACACAGATCGGGAGTGGTAAAACAAACTTGCCTTTCCTTCCCTTTTTGCCCATCCCTTTTCCCTTTTTCTTAGGCCCATAAGATCCCAATACAAAAGACTTGGATAAGTATCTGGTTCCTTTAAAGAAATCATTCACGTTGACCCCTGCTCCCCGTGTTTTTTCATGAAGTTGAGCTAAGGCCATCAGATTTTCCGAGCTTGCAAAATCTTGTCTCTCCTCCAGCGTCATCACAAAGTCCTCCTTGGTGACAGTTCCATCACCCCTGTCCACGAGCGCAAAGGTTTCGCGGAGGGAAGTCTCATGTTCTACAGACCAGTCATGTAGTCTAAGGGCCCAGAGCGGATTGGGATTTTTAACTCCTGGCTTGGCCAGTTTAGCGGCGATTCTCTCTGCTCGGAGTATTTCTTTGCTTGCTGCTTTGAAGCCGCCGTCCTTTGCCACAGCCCTGGGCGTTTTATGCTCTAAATTCTTCCATTTCAGGTCACATCCTAAAACATGAAGCATCATTATTAGGAATGGTGCCAAGGCATTGGCATGGCCGTACAAATGACATTCATCCAACTGTTTTTTTAATTTCAAATAATTAATCAAAAGTGCATCCCAACTAGTACGACCTCTGTGGAAAGCAATATGGAGATACCTCAAAGAGATACAAGCAGAACTACCATTTGATACAGCAATGCCATTACTGGGCATCTACCCAAAAGAACAGAAGACATTCTATAAAAAAGACATCTGCACTCGAATGTTTATAGCAGCACAATTCACAATGGCAAAGATATGGAAACAACCCAAGTGCCCATCCATACATGAGTGGATTAATAAAATGTGGTATATGCATACCATGGAGTTCTATTCAGCCATAAAAAACAATGGTGATATATCACCTCTTGTATTATCCTGGATAGAGCTGGAGCCCATTCTACTAAGTGAAGTATCCCAAGAATGGAAAAACAAGCACATGTACTCACCATCAAATTGGTTTTAACTGATCAACCCTTAAGCGCACATATAGTAATAACATTCATTGGGTGTCAGGCAGATAGGAGGGGGTAGGACGGGATGGGTACATACACACGTAATGGGTGCGGTGCGCACAGACTAGGGGATGGACACGCTTGAAGGTCTGACTCGGGTGGGGCAAGGGCAATATACATAACCTAAACATTTTTACCCCTATAATATGCTGAAAAAAAATAGTGCATCCCAAACTTATATGTTTATAGAGATGAGCATATTTGGTTATTATAATTACAAAATTAAGCTGGGATTTTTTTTTTTTTCTGTGAGCTTCACTTCAGTGAATTCTGTGGGAGATAAATTTACAATTTACAACAGGATTAGGACATTTATAAATTTTTATTTATGTTTATAAATTTTAATCTACTTATAAATATAGATTAATAAATAAGATTTATTCAGATAAATTATAGATATTTGAAACACATACCATATTGGTTTACTTGTTAAGGAGACTTCACGCCCATAGGAAGAGAGCAAGAATACACTTGAATTTGGAAAGAACCTGTATTCAAACTTCTTACCTAGGACCTTATAAGCTCAGAATACCTGCTTCTTTTCAAATGATTTAGACTATAAATCTGTGTAGAACCTAAAACTATATTTTATCTGTATTCTCCATTAAATTAATGTAATTTATACTGATCTGCTGTTTTTGTGGTAAGGTCACACCAAGGAAAACCTTCACAGAGAAAAAAGTAATTTGTGAACCTAATCTGAAAATTCCAGTATTATATCTGTGTACAAGTTAAACATTAAAATCCATTTTCCTTTTTGGTCACTTACTTAACAAAATGATGAGACCAACATTATTTGTAAATACTCACCAAAGAAATAAACTTTTCTGAACCCATCAGGAAATCCATTTAGTGCTCCCAAAAAGGCTGTGTTGTCTGTAATAGGTGTCTTGAGACATTAAAAATCCATGATATGTATAAATAAGTCAGATTATGAAGGAGTCAGACTATGTTTTTTTTTTTTGAGATTAATACTTTCTTTGGTTTGTCAAAATTAAATTTTAAAACTAAAGCTGATAGTTTTACTAGTGATTAAAAAATTCAAAAAGCATATTGGAATAATAAAGATTCTAAAATTTCTACATTGGACAGTTTAAGGAACAGTAATTTATTGGGACAGGAATCCTGCCAGTGGTCACTGTAATATTATTCCATAGCATAGTAATTCCATGGTGCAATTCCATACTAATTCCTAGTGCACTGTTTTTACTTAGCTATTTTGCTTACTCAGGGAGTCTGGGGGTTTTATCTACCACCTCTCAAGCCAATCCTATGTTCACCCAGCTCTAAGAATCAAAGGATTTTAAACCTGCTCCAGCTCACCCTCTGCTGCTTCCAGTTTCCTCCTACTTAGAAACTTTTATGTAGATAAAAGACTCCAACATCCCAGCTTAAAGATCTAAAGGCAATTTTCCTCTCCTTTTGACTCAGGACGCTTTGTCTCCTTTACGATTAGTAAGTAAAGATCCATTCATTCTCTTTGTGATTGATGTTTCTCCTGGTAATGATGCTCAACTTTCAGCTGGCTGGTGCTGCAGAACTCAGAGAGCCAAAGGCGACTCCCCTCTCTGCCTTTGGATGTGTCTCCCACACTCCTCGCGGGGAGTTGTAGGACCAGGGGCCAAAAGAAGCATTGGGAGGAAATGTGGAAAAAGAATCTAGCCAGAACAAATGCTTTACACTGACATACGAAGAGACTAAACCCAGGGAGTTTGTTCAGAAACGAGCATTTCATTGCTAATGGTTTCTTGCTGCTCTGATTGCTTTAGATCTAAGATTCTAAAGGTGAAAATGTAACTGATAACACTTCTGTTGTGAAACTGGGTCATCCACGTAGTATCTGGTGACGTGGTTGTACTTCCTACCATGCTACAGAGCTCAGTACATTTTCAGACATTTGCTTCAGAAATACAGTCTTACGATTCTTCCAGGAAAATGGATTTTTTTTCTGCATCCTTGGCAAGGGCTTTTTGTATGACTCAAGCTCTGGCCCTTTGCTTCTCAAAGTGCTTTCTGTGATTTTATTCCAGTAACACATAAATGATAGAGTACATGCATGGTAACATTTGTCCCAATAAGATATGTAAACATGTTAAAGTTGAAGAAGCTTGTCTGAACTTGGGCAGATCTTTAGTTTTTAGAAAGGCATAATGTTAAAATTGAAATACTAGAATAAACTGCTGCTAGTGACACGCTAGAAAACAAGACCAATAAGACCATTTGAGAAAGCAAAAATTAAATTTGAATCTGATATATTTTTCTTTCCTCATTTGTTAAAAGGATTTATTATATTTGGGGGATGAGA
Source organism: Indri indri (assembly GCA_004363605.1). Lineage (NCBI taxonomy): Eukaryota > Metazoa > Chordata > Mammalia > Primates > Indriidae > Indri > Indri indri. Next base: position 14,106 of record RJWJ010026310.1, read on the forward strand.
AAAGTATAAATTTATAAAACTAAAAATGGATCGGTTATTACACTATTTGTTATGCAGGCATGTTAGCCTTATTATAATATTAATGGTTACAGTATGGGATCCTTGGGTTTTAGTGACTTCTAAAATTCTGTGCCTGTGTGGAAGACAGAAAAACAAAACACTTTCTCTGCTCTATTATAGAGTTGTTGGACTTCGAGTTTTTGCCTATTTCTCATAAACTGGAAAAAACATACAAAGTTTAGCAAAATGCAGTTCCATCTCTAACAAAGAGTTACAAAACTTTTAATGTGCTTTTAATTAGCATGTAATTAATAACAAATTGATCTCTATCTTTAAACTTAATTAGCTAATATTTTCATTTTAAGGAACTCATTAAGCTATACATAATACAGTTTATGTTTTTAAGTTAATAGTTATTAAAAGCTATAATAAAATCTAAAATAATAAATATTGCTTATATTTCAAATTTTCCATGGAAATTTTCATTGTATTTCATGTTTCTCCCCAATATATTTCCCCCAATAATTGCAAATTATCCAAAAAAGTTACCTTTGTACTTGAGTATTTTTAAAAAATAAATAATTAAAAATGCAAAATAAATGTTTTTCAGTGTTTGTCCTTTTTTAGGATTGATGTTGGCATTTTTTTAAATAAGGAATTTAATCAACTATAAGCATTTTAATAATTAGTTGACTCATGAACAATCCTCTTTAGATTTTTAACAATAACCTAAAAAATTTGGAGAAAGAGATTTTCATCACTTTTAAGCCCAGATTCATCATTTAATAGAAGGTAGTGCCAGAAAAAATTTTCAATTTTCTTTCTATGTATGAGTAAGGTTTGGCTATTGGAAAAAATAAGCAACTGACAGGTGACAGGCTCAAATTCTCTGCTTATCTGTGACACAGGCAAATCATAAATACTTTAAGCACAAAGCAGCTAGACAATTTTACCTCGCTGAGCTATATATTTACAGCAATCTGCAAAACCACCCATGGCAGCGTAGTGAAGTGGTGTGTTCCCATTCATTGCAATCAGACCCATGTCTCCATTGTAGGTGAAAAGAAGCTTCAATATCTGCAAAATAAATAGTGGATATTGTAGAGGAATAAGAATATGCATTTACTAAATGAAGACTGGCACCTAGACCTGGGCTATCCAGTATATTATCCATTAGCCACATGTAGCTATTGAAAATTCAAATTGAAATGAATTAAATTGAACAAAATTAAAAGTTTAGTTCCTTTGATTCACTAGCCACATTTAAAGTACTCAAAAGCCACATGTGGCTACTGTATTGTGTTGTATTGTACAGCACAAATGTAGAACATTTCCATTATCACCAAAAGTTCTATTAAACTGTATTGATCTAGAATATAGAAAATTCTATACTCAGCTGAGGCACTACCATTTTGGTTACTGTAGGCAATTTAAGAAAGCATCAGAGAATGTTAAATAACATCAGAAGAGCGAATTCTTTACGGAATGTGGTTTCTATTGTTATGTATACTTTTATTGCAGGGAAGAGAGTCAGTGACAAAAATAAAAATAATCATGTTAATACTCAAAGAAAATTGAGTAAAGAAATTTTAGAGGAAATTCGGAATTTTGAAAAATAGGATAGTATTACCTCCTATTGTTTCTGCAATGTCACTCTATGAGATATTCTTTGCTGATGTGTCCAGATAATCAGAATATTTAAAATTTAAAATTTAATATTTAAAATTCGGGCATATCATTAAATATACAGAAACATCACAGAGATCAGAGTATGAGGGCATTGTTCTCCCCACAATTAGATCATATCATATTTAGAAGATTCGAATAATACGTGATGAAGGCAGAAAATAGGATAGTCTCCGTTGGTAGAAATTTTCAATTGTCATAGTTCAGTATACAGAAAAGTATTGTTAGTAATATTAAATAAATAATTGGCAAATACATAAAACTAAATAAAGAGCTGGAATATGTTTTTTAAGATATAATTTTAGAATTATCAGGCGAAACCAAGATGAAAACAACACAGGTAACTCAGAAAAAATTCTGCCTTAGTGTAACCTACTTGATATATAAAAATCCGGGGAAAAGGAGGGAAAGGTTTTAGCAACAAATTTTAAAGCACAGAGCATATTATTACATCAAAAAAGCCTCCTTTAGCAGCAAAATGAGCAGCATGATGTCTGTCATTGTCAAATGCATTCACTTCACCTCCTCTTTCCAATATGCCTCGAACTATTTCCAACACCCCCTCTCTTGACGCTTCCATTAAAGCCGTGCAGCCTGTGGCCTGGACATGAAACAGATCAAATGCTATTTATACCCACATATTAAGTAACATATTCAGTATAGATATAGAATGAATCCATTTGGCCTTAGCTTTACACTTACACTTTTAGTTCTCTACATTTTTCTTAATTTTATGTAACAAAGAGGAACGACAGTTAAACAAGTACAGAGTCAAGGTCACCTTGCATACCGCTGTGAGAATATGTTAAAAAATGCATTTCTTACAAAGCAAGCAGAGCAAAAATGGAGAAAAAGGGAAAGAATATAAAAACAACATAAAATTAAGTCATAGGGGTTTACTAATGAGAAGAAAATCTATTTATAGTGTCTAGAAAGGACAATTACAAGAAAAGAAAACTCAATAAAATTAGGAGAGAGAACAAAATGAATCAGAGAAACAGCAGAACTATATAGTTTCTTTTCAAGAAGAAAAACTTTTATTAGGCATCACTGATACCTTTTTTACTATTTCCTATAATAATACTTTGACATTGTGTATAATAAATACCAATTTTCCAAACATAATTAGGAAATAGACTATAAAATCATGACAATATAAAGATAATGAAAGTATACCATCTTCAAGCATTCTGAGTCAAAACGAACATTCTATAAGCCAACAGGATAATGTTACCATATTTAAATGCAAAAATTATATAATTACTCTGTAATTGAAAAAAAGAAATATTTATAATCATAGGAATAGTCATACTGAGTTGATAGCGTTGGGATTGGCTCCTTTTTCCAAGAATGTCAGGCACAGTTCCTTAACATCATGTGCTTCTTCACAAGCTCTAAGGAATACTGGTTTTCCTTCATAGGAACAATTGTTGACATCTGCACCATATTTGAGGGCAATCAGAGCACAGCGATAATGCCGCTTAGTAGGTAAAATGCAGTAAAACAAAACACCTGCAGAAAAATGGAATCCCCAAAGAGTATTTAATTAACAGTCCATATACATTTGAATATGATAGGAAGGAAAAAACGATTATTTAAACATCCATATTTAGCCAAAGATGGTAGCACAAAGGCCTATCTGTCTTGGTTTTCTCCCTGAAATCAATTAAAACACCAAGACAGGAAAAAAAAAATCTCAATTTTTGATAGAGTTAGAAAAGTCACAACCAAACGTGATAGGACCTGGTTTAGGGAAGAACTAGAGTGCTGACGTGTGAGTCTTTGTCGACCGTCAGTATTTGGCATCTTGCAGTCCATATCCAAGTGTCCCTTCTTGGAATGTGCAGGGCTGTGTGTGCCAAAGCACTACTGGTAGGTCCCTGGGTCCCTTCTAAATCCAAAGAATGGCAAAAGAGATGGTACTGAATGGCGAAATGTGCAGACCAGCCATGTCTGTAAGATGTAGGCTGTCAGTATAGTAGCAATGAGATGAGAAACTAGACAGCGAGGGGCTCTGCCATTTTGGCAAATCATTTTGTTCCACTGAAGAGAGAAAATGCTAAATCCCCACCCCAGGACCTATACCATACAGACCCTCAACATAATTCATGACGAAATGTACTACACATCAGGGGTATTGTTATAATCTTAGGGCAGAGTATCGGTAAGAAAGTCCTGGGCAAACAATAGTCAGACTCCAAACTGATTTTGTAATGAGCTCACTCCAAAAAGAGCGTTTATTCAAAGAGGAACAATAACAAAAAGAAACCAGCATATGACCTATGAAAAAGATACTGCAAGAAAAAAAAAAGGAAACTGGAAATGAAAGCCAGGCAAAAAGTACATACTAGAAAAACTAGACCAATGAAAATCATTGACTGATCCATTTCCATGATAGCAAAGTAATTAAATATAACATATTCTAAAATAAAAGTGCAAAGACAGACCAAGACCTAAAAGGACAGATAGGACAATAAGTAGAATAAGGATAAGTAGAATAAAAAAATGAGGATAAGAAGAATAAAAAGATGAAATTGAGCGAGTAGAACTCAGGAAAGAAATTGTAGAGAAAAATAAAATCACTAAGGAAATATTAATAAAATTCAAACTGGAAGCAGTAAAAAAGAGAGCAGACACTACCAAAACCATGGTCAGGGATATGGAGGGAAAACTTGAAAAAATTAAGAAAAATGTAATTGAAATGATGGAAGAGTTTAAATGATCTATAGTGGTAAAGAAAATTTAACATATATGTAACTGGTGTTCAGTAATAAAAAACAAAGTGAAACAGAAAAAAATATGGAGAGATATAATAGAAAAAAATGTTCTTGAAGTAAAATCCTGAATCTAAAGATTAAAAGGACACATTGGGTCTTAGGAAAAGTTGGTTAAGAACAATCAACAAGACACACCTAGGTAAAGAAAGTGTCCAGTGAGTATCCAGGCAAAAATTCAACTACTCTATATAGAGGAAAAAGTCAGGCTGCCATCAAGAATTTATCACAGAAACATTCAATGCTAGAAAATAATTAAAGGATCTCTACAATGTTACTTGGGGAAAAAATATGAAATGTTTATACCCAATCAAGTTGTTCATATATAAAAGTGACAAACATATGTAAGTTTAAGGATGCAGGAAGTCAGGGATATAAGCCCAAAGAAGTGAGCCAAACTACTTGATGGTAAAAGTGAGTCTTCTAAGAGATCAACAGAGAATGTGAAACTAAGTGAACAGATAGATGCTGAATCTCTGCAACCACAGAACCAAAGCTAAATCACCGTAGCAATTTTAGATACTGAAAAGAACATTGTAATTCATAATAACATAAAAATAATGTAATTTAACAAAAATTTGGAGGGAAGGGGAAGGAAGGACAGACAGTATGAGCATTTGATTTTCTCATCTTTTACTGCTGCAGACTGAGATATTATTTAAAGCAGATAAGGAGATAAAGTAAATGACAGGTATATATTATTGAAAAGGATAAAGGGAATCATTGAAAGAACTAAGTGATTATAACTGACTATAAAATTGGGTGGTGGAAGGAAAGTAGAAGCGGTGAGAAGGGTTACTTGGTGAGAAGGGTTACTGTCCTAATCTCATCTTTCATAGTAAATAATCGATGAATGCTGTTTAAGGTGCTAACTCAATAAACAGAGGTTTAAGGGTAGGTAAAGCTATCAAGATAATCATTTAAAGAATTAAGAAACAGACCATTAATTTTAGAGAACACAACTAAAAGGAAAATACAGAGAAATAAAGCAAAGAATCTATGAACCATACAGGACAATATTTTTCCATATATTTTTATATATGAAATATATTGACCCTTCATGACATAAATGGCAGTTCTGAAGCCAAACATATGGGACACCTGGGTAAATATAAATTGGATAAATTCCACCACTAAAATAAAAAATACAATTTATATAAAAATCAAAGCCTAAATATATTTCCCATAAGCAGATGTACCTAAAATAGTTACTCTGAACAGTTTTAAAAAACAGATGGTCAAGGACATAATTGAAAATAGAAAAATAGATTTTGTTGAATGCTTTTTCTGCATCTATTGAGATGATCATATGGTCTTTGTTTTTGCTTTTGTGAATGTGGTGCATTACATTTATTGATTTATGTATGTTGAACCATTCTTGCATCTCTGGGATGAAGCTCACTTGGTCCTGGTGGATAATTATTATTATTATTATTATTATTTTTGTGTGCTGTTGAATTCAGTTTGCTATTTTATTGAAGATTTTTGCATCTATATTCACAAGGGATATTGGTCAGTTGTTTTCTTTTTTTCTTGTGTCCCTTTCCTGAGTTTGGTATCAAGGTGATACTGGCTTCATGGAATGAGTTCGGGAGGATTCCCTCCTTTTCAATATTACAGAATAATTTCTGTATTATGGGTACCAGGTCTTCTTTGTAGGTCTGATAGAATTTGGGTGTGAATCTATCTAGTCCAGGGCTTCTTTTGTTGAGAGAATTTTTATTACAGTTTTGATCTATTAGCTATTGGCCTGTTCAGGAGTTCTATTTTTTCCTGGTTGAGACTTGGGAGGGTGTGTGTTTCCAGGAACTTGTCCATTTCCTCTACATTCTCTAGGTTATGTGCATGGAGATTTACATAGCATTCATGGATAATGTTTTGTATTTCTGTGGTATCAGTTGTAATGTCACCTTTTTCATTTCTGATTGAGCTAATTTGGGTCCGTTCTCTTCTGTTCTTGGTTAATCTAGCAAGAGGTCTGTCAATTTTGTTTATCTTTTCAAAGAACCAACTTTTTGTTTTGTTAATCCTTTGTATCGTTTTTTGTTTTCCAACTAATTTAGTTTTGCTCTCACCTTCATTATTTCTTTTCTTCTGCTGGCTTTGGGTTTGGTTTGTTCTTCCTTCTCAAGTTCCTTAAGGGGTGACATTAGGTTGTTAATTTGTGATCTTTCTGTCTTTTTGATGTCGGCATTTAAGGCTGTGAATTTTCCCCTGAAGAATGCTTTTGCTGTGTCCCATAATTTTGATAGCTTGTGTCCTCTCTTTGTCGTTAAGTTCAAAGAATTTTTTGATTTCCATCTTAATTTCATACTTGACCCAATAATCATTCAGCAGCAGGTTGTTTAATTTTCATGAATTTGTGTAGGTTTGAATGTTTCTCTTAGGATTGATATCTAGTTTTATTCCACTGTGGTTTGAGAAGGTACATAGTATGACTTCAATTTTTTTGAATTCGTTGAGACCTGTTTTGTGGTCTAAGATATGATCAATCTTGGAGAATGTCCCATATGATGCTGAGAAGAATGTGTATTCTGTAGTTTGGGGGTAGAACGTTCTGCAAATATCTGTTAGGTACATTGATTTAGAGTTTGGTTTAAGTCCATTGTTTATTTATTTTCTGCTTTGATGATTTGTCAAGCTCTGACCATGGGGTGTTGAGGTCTCTGGTAGTTATGATGGTGCTATTTATTTCTTTGCTTAGCTTTAGTAAAATCTGCTTTATGAATCTTGGAGCTCCTGTGCTACAACATATATATTTAGGATTGTTATGTCTTCTTGTTGAATTGCTTCCTTTACCATTATATAATGACCCTCTTTTTCTTTATCTTTGTTGGCTTAAAGTCAATTTTATCTGATATAAGAATGGTAACACCTGCTTTCTTTTGATTTCCATTTGCATGGAATATTTTTCCATCCTTTCATGTTGAGTCCATGTGCTTCCTGTGGTTTAGATGTATTTCCTGGAGAAAGCAAATAATTGGGCTGTGTTTTTTCATCCATTCAGTCAACCTATGTCTTTTGAGAAGAGCATTCAGTCCATTAATGTTAACTGATTGCATTGATATGTAGGATGTTGGTCTGTTTACCCTGTTGGGTAGTCCCTTATTGCTTTGTTTTACCTCTTGTTCTATTGTTTTATAAGAGTTGTGAGTTTGGGGGGTTTTTTAAAGGTGATTTTACACTGGTATGTATCCGTTGTGCTGATTTGTGTATAATATTGATCAGAGTATTTCATGCAAGGCAGGTTTGGTCATGGCAAATTCACTCAGTGTTTGCTTGTCTGGAAAGACTTAATTTCTCCATTGATTATGAAACTTAGTTTTGCAGGATACAAAATTCTAGACTGGCATTTGTTCTGTTTAATTAGATTGAAGATGGGGCTCCTATCCTTTTTGGCTTGTAAGGTTTCCACTGAGAAGTCTGCAGTTAGCCTGATGGATTTTCCTTTGTAGGTGATTTGATGCTTATATCTTGCTGCTTGCAGAATTTTCTCCATCATTTTGACTTTGGACAGGTTGATTACTGTGTGTCTTGAAGATGACCTATTTGCTATGAATCTTCTCAGTGTTCGATGTCCATCTTGTATCTGTATGTCTGAATTTCTGGCAATACCAGGGAAGTTTTCCTCAATAATTTCCTCAAATAGGTTTTCCATGCTAGATATCAGTCTAGGCAAAGAACTTATGACTAAGATCCCAGTGGCAATCATAGCAAAACAAAAATTAAAAAATGGGATTTGATTAAACTAAAAAGCTTCTATGCAGCTAAGAAAATGATCAACAGAGCAAACAGACAATGTACAGAATATTCTGTACATTGGGAATGGGAGAAAATATTCACAAGCTATACATCTGATAAAGGGCTAATACTGAGAATTTACAAAGAACTCAAGCAAATCAGCAAGAAAGAAACAAATAACCCTATTAAAAAGTGGGCAAAAGACATTAATAGAAGCCTCAAAAGAAGAAAGACAAATGGCCAATAAACATGCAAAAAAATGCTCAATGTCACTAATCACCAGGGAAATGGAAATTACAACCACAATGAGATATCATCTTACCCCAATTATTATAGAATGGCTTTAGTTAAAAAGTCCAAAAACAATAGATGCTGGCATGGATGCGGACAGAAAGAAACATTTACGCACTGTTGATGGGACTGAAAATTATTAATAGTACAACCCATATGGAAAACAGTATGGAGATTCCTCAAAGAACTAAAAGTAGACCTACCCTTTGATCCAGCAATACTACTATTGGGTATCTATACAAAGGAAAAGGAGACTTTTCATCAAGAAGACACCTGCACCCGAATGTTTATAGCAGCACAATTCACAATTGCAAAGATGTGGAAACAACCCAAGTGTCCATCAATACATGAGTGGATTAATAAACTGTGGTATATGTATACCATGGAGTACTATTCAGCTTTAAGAAACAGTGGTGATATAGCACCTCTTGTATACTCCTGGATAGAGCTGGAACACATTCTACTAAGTGAAGTATCCCAAGAATGGAAAAACAAGCACCACATGTACTCACCATCAAATTGGTATTAACTGAT
>RJWJ010026311.1:0-23134 GCA_004363605.1 Indri indri
TTTCATGTTCTATGAGAATAATGAGCGTCATTCAATAGCCCCCAATATATTACTTCCCTAGTTGTATTTCTATCCCCCTTTCTCAAACCTCTGCCAAACTCCCAAACACTTTTTACATTGTATTCACTGGGAGTCAACACTGCGAGCTTGGACTCTGGGCTTAAAGTGTAGGCTGTAGAGTCAGACTGTCAAGGGTTAGAGGCTTGCTTTTTCATTTAATATCATTGCTGCTGTTGCTTCTCTTGTTGTTAACTTCTCTGAACATCCGTTTCTTTTTTTTCTATTGAAAAAACAAAAAAATATTACTACACATAACCAAAATACCAACTTTATCTGGCTTAAGCAATAAAGATATTTAACATACCTCATTTAACAAGAAGTCCAGGGAGTCCAGAGGTCAAATGAGATTCAGGGCTGGTTTTTCAGCCATTTGATGAAATTATTAAGGACCTAAGTTCTTTCCACCTTGCTGCTCTGCCAGCCAAAGCATTAATGTTATCCTAAGGCCAGTTCCCTTCTAGTTGTAAGAAAGATATCAGCTACAGGCTTCTCTGGATATATACCCCAGAAGTCAGCAAGATTCTCCCCAGTTTGATGATGGGTGGAGGGGTTTTGCTTTAGACTGATTGGAAAGAATTGATCAAAAAAACCTCCTAGAACTTATAAGCAATTATACCAAGGTTGCAGGATACAAGTCTATTATAAAAAAGTCAATTGTTTTCCTATACATCAGCAATGAACAAGTGGAATTTGAAATTTAAAACACAATACCATTTCCATTAGCACTCCCCAAAAATTAAATACTTAGATATAAACCTAACAAAATATTTATAAGATCTATATAATGAAAAGTACAAAACTCTGATGAAAGAAATCCAAGAAGAACTAAATAAATTGAGAGATATTCCATGTTCATGGATAGGAAGACTAAATACTTTCAGGATGTCCATTCTTCCTAATGTGATCCATAGAGTTAATACAATCCCAATCGAAATCCCAGAAAGTATTAATAATTTTGTGGATATTGATAAACTGATTATAAAGTTTATATGGAGAGGCAAAAGAGCCAGAATAGCTAACGCAATATTGAAGGAGAAGAACAAAGTTGGAGAACAGACACTACCTTACTTCAAGATTTGCCATGAAGCTACAGTAATCAAAATAGTGTGGTACTGGCAAAAGAACAGACAAATAGAGCAATGGAACAAAGTAGATATCCCAGAAATAGAGCCACAAAAAGTCAACTGGCCTTTGACAAAGGAGCAAAGACAATACAATGGAGCAAAGATAGTCTTTTTGACAAATGGTTCTGAAGCAATTAAACATCCATGTGCAAAAAAAGAAAAAAATAATCTAGACACAGACCTTATACCCATCAAGAAATTAACTCAAAATAGATCACAGACCTAAATGTAAAACACAAAACTATAAAATTCCTAGAAGATAACATAGGAGAAAACCTAAATGATCTTGTGTTTGGTGATGACTTTTTTGATACAACACCAAATGCATAGTCCATGAAAAAGAAAGAATTGATAAGCTGGACTTCACTAAAATTAAAAATTTCTGCTCCACAGAAGATGCTGCCAAGAGAATGAAAAGACAAGCCATAGAGTGAGAGAAAATATTTGCGAAAGACACATCTGAAAAATGACTGTTATCCATCATATACAAAGAACTCTTTAAAACTCAACAATAAGAAAACAAACAACTTAATAAAAAAATTAAAAAAAAAAAAACATGGGCCAAAGTCCTCAACAGCAATCTCATCAAAAAAGACATACGTATGGCAAATGAGCATATGAAAGATGTTCCAGATCATACGTCATCAGAAAAAATTAAAACAACAATGAGATACCAATAGACACCTATTAAAATGGCCAAAATCCAGGACACTTACAATACCAAATGCTGATGAGAAGGTTGAGCGACGGGAACTCTCATTCATTCCCAGTGGGAATGCAAAGTGATACAGACACTTTGGAGGATAGTTTGGCAGCTTCATACAAAACTAAACATACTCTTATCATGCCATCCGACAATCCCACTCCTTGGTGATTACCGAAAGAGAAGGATTTTTGCATGCCCACACAAAAACCTACACATGGATATTGTCAGAAGCTTTGTTCATAAGGGCCACGTTTAGCGGGTGAATGGATGGATAAACTGTGGTACATCCAGATGATGGCATATTACTCAATGCTAAAACAAAATGAGCTATCAAGCCACAAAAAGACACGGAGAAAACTTAAGTGCATATTTAAGTTAAAGAAGTGAAAGAAGCCAATCTGAAAAGGCTGCATACTATGTAATTCCAACTATACCACATTCCAGAAAAGGCAAACTGTGAAGACAGTAAAAAGATCAGTAGTTGCCAGGGGCTAGAGGAGAGAAGAGGATGAATAGGTAGAGCACAGAGGACTTTTAGGGCAGTGAAACTCCTCTGTACGGTGCTACAATGGTGGGCACATGTCATTGTGCATCACACATTCATCCAAGCCCATAGAATGTACAACGCCATGAGTGAGCCCTAATGTGAATTATGGACACTGGGTGATGGCGATGTGTTGATACAGGTTCATCAGGTGCGAGATGTTCATGATGAGAGAAGCTATGCGTGTGTGAGGGAAGGGAGTGTGTGGGAAGTCTCTGTACCTTCTGCTCAATTTTTCTGGGAACCTAAAACTGCCCTAAAACATAAAGTCTAATAAAAAAGGTTTTTTAAAGAGTGAAAAGATGAACATGAAGAATTGAAAGCAGAAAGATGAGAAGTAGAATAATTATACCAGAAAGCCTAAGTTAAGGGTGCTTATCTAAGCTCAGCAAAACTTGCTCTAAACATCCTGACAGTCAAGGTAAATAGAAAAACAAATAGTTTTATGTTATTAAAAGTAACTACATGGTTTCATTGGGAAATAATTTTTCCCTAGTGTTAAACTCATTTAAGTTTGTAGAATCGGAAAACCAGCAACAAAACAACAGGATCCGATATGGTCTTTGCCCTGACAAAGCTATGTCAAGTGTTGTTTAGCAGGAGGAATATGTGGCACTGGGCAAGGGCACAGAGAAGGTGACAGGTCAGAAAAGACTCCACCGATAAGGTGGCATTTGAGCTGAGGACTGTATGCTGGGGTGGGGCAGTTGGAATGGACATCTGTTGACTTCCCACCCAGCATTCAGGTAGCAACACCCCAATTTGCCTTTAGAAATTCACCCTCTTTCCCAACTCTTCTACATGATTTAGGTTGTCCATTGTGATCCCATAACCAAGGTCTTGCCAACCAACACAACCTCTCCCTGGTACATGGATTGGTTCGTACATGGTTACTTGTCCAAAACTAGTCCAATGACCCTCTAACCCCAAACTCTTGATAGAACTTTCATTCCTCTGGGATTACTAAGCAAGTAGAATGGAAGACTAGAGCTCCCATCATCACATGGAGACACCCTACCTTGAATAAAGCCTACATGGAGACGAGTGGTGGAAAGAGAAAAAGAAGTGGAGAGCTGATGACACTGTTGTGCTCCTGGATCCAGCTGTTCCTGAATGCAAATTGTGGATCCCTGGGACTTCTCTGTTACATATGCCAATAAATCACATGCATGCACTATTTTTTTAATTAAACTAACTTGAATTGAGTTTGTCAATTGCAACCAAAAGAACCCTAACTAATAAGGGGGCGACAGAGTGCATAAGACCTCAAGTCATGGAGGGCAAGAATGGCAGGTTGCAGACTAAGAATCTACAAAAAGCTTGCTACAGCTGGAGTTTAGGATTGGAGTAGAAGAACCTAGAAAAGTAGTAAGAAAAACAGGTCATGAAGTGCCTTGAGACAGTTAACAGTCAAAATAGATGTGTACCCTTTTTAAATTCTGTACTTCAAAATTCTCTATAATCCAGCAAAATTAGTGCCGTTCTGCTAGATATGAGATGCTTATAACAGAAAACAATAACTCATATCCTAGAATTTCCCATTCAGTAATTTAAATAAATATAATGCCTCACCCCTGATTGTTCTTGTTGTTTGCTTTTGATTTTGGTTCTGCCTGCTGTTGTTCTGTTGTTTGTTTGTTTGTTCCATCCTCATCCAAAAGCCTCCAGGGTCCTAAGAAAGCACAGAGTGGGAAGCGTGGGAAACTCAGTAAAACTGGAAATCCTCTGGGCATCTCTGGCACCTAAGGAACCCGTCTCTCTGGCGCTGTGGCAGATAAAAAGGAGAGTGGGTCTAGGGGAAGACCCTCCGGCCTCTCCTCTTCTCTGTAATTCAGAGAAGACCCAAGCATCTCAGGCTGGACGTGGGGGATGTTGACTTGGGCAGACATGGGATATGGCTCTCATTCACTGAAATTAGGAAGACCTGAAGTCTGACCTTCGAAAGTAATTGGGCCCTCAGCTACACAAGGTATCAGACAATAATCAATCAGAAAGAAAGGGACGTAATCCAAGGACCAAGAAATGAAAGAAATCAAACTGCAGCCTGAGCAGTTGCTTCTCTGCTTCTGTCATGCCTCATCCCGGCCTCAGTGCAAACAGCAGCGTAGCCACCCACCTGCCTGAGGCCAGAGAACAGGGTCTGCGTGAGCCCCAGTGACACAGAAATCCGCATTGCAGCGTGCTGATACCAAAACGCATATACATGGGAGGAAGAGCCAAAGCCAGCCAGGGTGGGCACGCTTTTCTGTTCCTCCCCCAGCTACTTCTCTCTCCTCTTTCCTCTTGGTCCTGAACGTCAGTCCTCTGTCCTGGATTCAGGCAACATCCTTGGCAAACTCAATACTTTTTACGTGTTTGGAATAAAATTATCGCATTTTGTTAGCAAGGCTTGTAAAGCAAATGTGGACAAGAGCAGTGGCTTTCTATTTGCACGGTGGTCCGAGGATCCCTCGCTCCAAGCCGACCCAGTTTCCAACGCAGGCACCGGAGCGCCACCTCGTGCTAAGGAATAAAAAGGACACTGCTTTCCAAGCCGGGAGCTCCTGGGGGATCCCAAAGTCCCCTACCTGTGCACATCTTCCTGCCATCCAGAAGGAGAAGAGAAGCAACACTTCAGTCCATAGTTTCTTTCTAAAGTTGAACCATACCTCAAAAATCCCACCGCAGCTGCGTAACCTGGAGTCCCAGCAGTTCATCTTTCTTGGTCTCGGCTGCAAGAAAGGTGGGAAGTCTTAGAAAATTCTCCTTTTCATGCACTCAGCAAAGCTGTGTTTGGGAGGAATAGTCAGCGATTTGACCCAAAAGCTAAGGCATTTTTTTTTCCAAAATTGAGCTTTATTGGTCAAGCTTTCCCTGTGCCTGGACTCCCCACCCCCACCCCAATGATTGTGTCCTCCCTGGGGTCGTGGAGGGAGCACGGTGAACACAAAGACACGTCTGGAGTGCAGAATCTCGGGGAATTTTTCTGGCCTTCCTGAGCCTGTCACATTATGCGTACTTCCACGTCACAGGAGCAAGTTTTTACAAAATCTTGCATGGCCCCCAACCTTTACCCCCTTGCAGCATGGCCCAAGATCTGCCCCAGGTTCAAGCCTCTGCTTTTACTGTGTCAATCAGTATAAGCAGCAGAGGCTGTCATTGGGAGAGCTGGGGATACTAGGTTGTTACAGGATCAAACACATCGATACAGGTGAAGTGCTTGGAACCACGTTGGCACACAGTAAGACATGTATGTGCTAGCTACTACCATTTTTATTAATATTATTGTAAAAATCTTAGTGTTTGTCTTCAGAGATGCCACTCCTTGTAGTACCTGGTTATATAATAATCTGCACCACCAGCTTCAACATTTGAAATCCTCAACAATCTCTAATAAGAACTGACGCTTATTAATACCAGACATTATTCTAATCCAGTTGTCTTCAACCAGGGGCAACTGTGCCCCCAAGGGAACACTTGGCAATGTCTAGAAACATTTATGGTTGTCAAAATTGGGGGAGGTGTGCTACTGGCATTTAGTAGGTAGAGGTCAGAGATGTGTTAAACACCCTATCATGCACAGGACAGCACCCCCAAAACAAAAAATGATCCAGCCCAAAATGTCAATAGTGTCCAGGTTGAGAAGTCCTGCTCTTATCATCTTACATGCATTACCTCCTTCAATGTTCTCAGCAATCCCATAAAATAGGTATTACTACTACCTCTATTCTACAGATGAGGAAACTGAGGCATGGAGAAGTTCAATAACTCACTCAAGATCACACAGCTGGCAAGTGGAGATGGGATTAGAACCCAGCCTTTCTGGCTCCAGATCCTGGATTTTTTAACCTCCCCACTGGGGCACTTCCAGCATCCTGGTGTTGGAGACATGCCCTAAACTCCCCCTTAAACATCAATTAGAAAATACTTAATTATATGTATCCAATGCAGAAAACACAGAGAAGGAAGAATTCCAACTTGAATTCTACCCCAACCACTAGAGAAGACCTTAAGAAATGCAGCTTCCCCTTTGCAGACCTAACCATGTCATCAAGATCCTAGAACAGGGATTAGTCCCCAGGACAGATCCAGCCCCCTGCTTGTTTTTGTAAATAAAGTTTTATTGGAACACAGTCATATTCATTTACATATTGTCTATGGTTTTTTGTGTGTGCATCAGCAGCAGCATCGAGTCATGGCAATACAGCCTGTCTGCTCTGAAAAGGCCGCTGTGTTCACTCTTTGGCCCTTTACAGGAAGTGTTTGCCGATTTCTGCTCTAGAACAGAGGCAACTAACTGGCTAAATAGGTTCGAGATGTCCATTGCCAACATTTGCCCTTGTTTATGTCCCTGGAAGAGATGGCGTACTTACTCACTTTGAAAATCATTATAAAATAAGGTGGATGGATGGAGAGATAGGTAGAGGGAGAGAGGGAAGGAGGGAAGGATGAAACAAGGACAGGAGGAATGAGGAAGGGAAGGATAAGTGATACCACAAGTCAAACACAATACACTAGTAGAATCTACAGGGTTGGTACGTGGGTGTTTGCTATACAATTCTTTCAATTTCCTGTATGTTTAAAATTTTTCACAATAAAATGTTGAAAACCTATGTGCAAAAGATAATAATTTCATAATATATGTTTGTAATCATAAAAATGTCACTATATTCATATAAACGTTCATACACGAAGATATTCATTTAGATAATATTGAAAGAAAATAAACTCAAATCACAATAGATGTTATTTATGGTAGTGGAATTATGGGCATTTGGACTTTATTTTTAACACTCTTTTTATTTCCCAAATTGTGAACAACAAGCCTATATTCCTCTGACAGTCAGAGGGGAAGAAAGATATTTGAGAGAAAAGATCACCAGAGGAGAATGTCCGATGCACCCTAATCTCTTCTTTGGAATTTAAAAGCTGGGGACATCTCTGAAAATAACAACTTGTAAAGAACAGAAAATCTTACTGAGGATCATCCTTCCTGGGCTATGGTCCTCTCAGGCACTTAGAGGGAAAGAAAACTGGAACATTTTCCTGGAGCGGAGCCACAAGACAAGTGTGTAACTAGGACTTGGGCAACATGGAAATAAGCAGAAGTGAAATGATTTTCCCACAGGAGGAAGTCTGGGAAAAGGGCTAGGAGCCCAGTGGAGTGGCAGTTACGAGAGTTCCAGGACCCTGTCCTAACCATAAACCCTGAGTCGAAGGCTGTGAGTCAAAATGTAAATCCTGTTATCTCTCTCTGCTCCTTCCAGACACAGAGCGACATGTCTGGGAGCATCTTTTATCCTGGACCGGGAAGAGCAACAAGCGGTCCTGTGTGGGAGATGTCTTGTCCCCAAGATCCCAGGACTCCAGCCCATCTCTGTCCCCAAAGCAGAATCCTCCACCCAAACACGCCAGTTTTGCGCAATAATCCAACTTTCGACCATACTCCATTTTTATATGGTCAAAGTATGTGTAAGTCACATTTTTTAAAAAGTTCAAGACTATGCTTAGACTTCACATAGTCACTGATAAGGTAACAAGAGTGTAAGGAAATCAGGAATTTTTTACTCTTAAGCAATGCAGACCCTCTGGGAAGAAATAACCGGTGATTGTGACACTTCCATTTCATTTTAAGTGTTGACTTTTTCCAGTTCAAAAGGTTCTAGTTATTAATGGGCTCATTGTGAGTTATTTTAGACTTACGTTGCTCATTTACATATGGCACATTTCACACTAAGGCATCATATTCCAAATTACTTTCTTGGTAAGTGATGTATGAACCAAGGGGCATCTAGAAAAAATATATTATCCTACAATTCTCAGTGTTAAAATTCGTGGCAAAAACTTCATTAATTCATTTGTTCATTCGCTTTCAAAAATACTTATTGCATCCCTATCACACACTAAACATCATCTAGTCACTGGGAATAGAACACTGGGGAGAAAAACAGACAAAAACCCTGCCCTCATGGCACATATACCCTATGATGGGGAGAAAGGCAAATACAAAATGAAGCAGCAAATTTATGAGGAATGCAAGGTGTGGGGAGTTGGATGGTGGTCCCCCAAAAGACATATCCATCTGGAACCTGTGAATGTGAACTTATTTGGAAAAAGTATTTTTGCAGATGTGATAAAGTTAAGGACCTCAAGATGAGAGTATCCTGGATTAATGTAGACCCTAAATCCAATCACAATTGTCCTTAGAAGACAGAGGGAGAAGACACAAAGAGAAGGCTGTGCGAAGGAGTCAGAGATTGGCGTGGTCCATGTATAAGCCAAGGAGCACCAAGGATTGTGGGCAACCCCCCGAACCTAGGAGAGAGTGCCAGAATGGATTCTCTTCTGCGCCTCCAGGAGGAATCAAGTCTGCCAACGCCAGGATTTCAGACTTCTGGCCTCCAGGACTGAGAAACAATACATTTCTGTTCTTTCAAGCGAGCAAGCTTGTGGTCATTCGTATGGCAGCTCTGGGACACTAATACAGAAGGAATGCAAACTGTGGAGGTGAATAATAAAGGATAGATGGAGGAGAGGAAAAGCGGGGAGCAGTGATTTTTAAATAGGGGGTTGGGAAAGGCCTTTCTGAGAAGGCGACATCTGAGCAAAGACTCAAAGGAAGAAAGGGCTGTACCACGTGGGTGGTGGGGCAAGGGCTTCCCAGGAGGAGGGAGGAAGAGGATCACAGACGGGGGTGGGCACAGATGGTCAGGGCTTTGTAAGGCTTGGTGAGCTTCTTGGTTTTTATTCTCAATAAAATGAGCCCTTGGAAGGTTCTGGGGGTGGGGGCAGAATCTGACTTTCACTTAAAAGGATGACTGCAGGGAGCAAGGATGAGACCAGAAGAGACCAGGTGGGAGGTGACCGGGCCTTGCGTCACGTTGGAGAAGGCTAAGAAGTGCTCAGATCCTGAAGATATTTTGAAGGTAGAGCAAACAGAATTTGCTAATTGACATTTGTCTGTCCTTGGTGCTTTAAAGAGGGATAAAGAGGAGAATGGATATTCAACTATTCAACAAACTTCAACTTGCTGAACCCTTTCTGGCCCCCACTCTTCACCACAGGGATGGGGAAGTGTATCCAAAGGTCCCCACCCCACCTCTGCTTCTGACCAAGGCACACTCTCTCCAGGGTTTAATTTCATGGCCTCTGTGTCCCTGTAATTCCCTCAATAAACCAAGACTAAAGAGTTTATATAGATATACACTATATATAAACATACTTTTTATTATACATATATGTGTAAATTTAAGAATGATTATACAACTAAAATGGAAAGATGTCCAAGATATAGTAACTGAGAAAAGGGAAATATGTAATAGTATGCTATCATTTTTATGGGGGAGAAAGAGATACTATACGTTTATGTTATGGTTGTCCATGCAAAGATTATCCCTGGGAGAATAAACAAGAAACTCCAGGGAGAACTTGGTGGATGAGAGACAGGGGAGGGATGGAGACGTACTTTCCAGAACGTGCCCTATGCATCTTGTTCCATGCATGTATTTATTACCTATACACAATAATAAAATGTTATAAAAGAATAACCCCACAGATAGTTCAGCTGTGATTTAATGTGTTTGAGATAATGTTAGTAGATGAACAGTACTGTATGGTAGTAGTTGTAAGAACCGTATAGATGTTTTTACATTAATTGGTTTTTAAATATTTTATTATGAATGATTTTGAGCATAAACAGAAGTAGGTAGACTAGTGTAAGTCAAGGGTTAGCAAATTCTTTCTGTGAAGGGTCAGATAGCAAATATTTTTGGCTTTGTGGCCCAGATGGTTTCTGTTGCAACAACTCGACTCTACCACTGCAGTGCAAAATCAGCGAGAGAAAATGTGTGAACAAATGGGCATGAGCTTGCCGACCTCGGATATTAATGAGCCCAGCTTACGTCAGCCCAAGGCCAGTGCTGCCTGTCAACTACCCCTCAAATTACCTGGAAGAAAATTCCAGTCATCACATCATTTCATAGTCAGTGTTTTCCAATAAGGACTCATCCTGCAACATCACACCTAAAAAGTCAATGATAATTAATGTCTTAGTATTATTGAAATTTGGTCACCTTTTTAGTTTCTAATTGTCTTATAAATGTAATATATTATTAACTGTTGTTTTTTGAATCAGATCTAATTAAGGTCCACACAATGCTCTTAAGTTTTTTCTATATATTTTTACATGGATTCTGCTTTTATGTCGTTTAGCTGTAAGTTAGGTGTTCCTGAAAATGTTAAGTCCGACGTGTATTGCAAGATGCCCTGTATTTCCTCCAAAGCGTTTTGATTATAACCCAGGAATTGCCGCCAAGTGAACAGTAATGCCAAAAGTATGCAATCATGACCTGAACAGCAAGCCATATGTTAACTGTGGGTTAAACAAATCAAATACCTTCACACAAAGGCATCAACCACCCCCTCCCATCTCTTCCAGCCTTCAGGCATTTAAAAAAGAAAAATTCCTCTGCTTTATGCCAGTCATCTCACACCCAGGAATTGGTCCCAATAAAATATTCAGAGATGCGGACAAAGATGGCTGGTGAAGGATTTTATAGCCACATAATTTATAGTAATACAATACTAAAAACAACCAAAACACCCAACAATAATGAAATGATAGCATTAATTACAATGCGGGTTCATTTACCTGGTGGGATAGTATATGATGATTAAAAATCATGTTTTTAAATATTCGCGTGGTTGTATGTCAATGTTCTTGACAAAATTTCAATATAAAAACAAAATCTAAAACTGTATACAAATATGATCACATGAATATCTGGATAAAAAGCAATAAAAGGTGGAATGATTATCATCACTGGCTATGAAGTTACGTAGCTTTTACTTCCCTATTCACTCACTTTTAAAGTTTGCAAATTTCTTTAATGTGCATCCTTTACTTTTGTAATCGAAACAACAAACATATTATTAATTTTATGAAGATTCCCAGCTCTCGCTCCTTTCTGATCTCCTCTTGCATGGCTCTCTTTGCTCTTGTTCATTCTGTTGGTCCCTTTATCTGTTGGTTTCTTTATCTTGTACATTCATCAGGCGTCGCAACACCCTACTTTTGCTCAGGGCCAGAAATGCTGGCATTCCTGACCCTCCTGTTCAGCAGCATCACACCTATACAAACCCATACTCACGGGAGTTTAGGGCAATGGCTAATCACTTCACCTGCAAAACAGGTAGAAAGCAAGTGTCCACTTCCCACCACCTGGCTTCATTCCTGCAACAGGACACCCAGTGAGCAAAAACCACAGTAATCAAGTGCTCACCATTGATCACGCTGGAAGTTAGAAACACACCCAAACATACTCACACGCTCCTGCTCTCCTCCTATACCTCTTCCTTTCTTTGTATTTTCTCTTCTCTGCTTGTTATTGAACAAATAACACATTTTAATTATTGTTTTGTTTATGTTCCATCTGTTCCCATCCCACTTAGCAAGTTCCAGGAGGGCAGGGATTTTTGTCACTGCTGTAGTCCAGTGCCTGCAACAGCTCCTGGCACATGGTAGCCACTCAGTAGATAACTTGGAATGAATTCATCAATAATATATTAAGTGGAAAAAAAACAAGGTTACAATACAAAACTCATAATTCAATCCCATGTGTGTATGTGTGTATAGGTACATAAGAAAGAGATTGAAATGATACATAACAAAATTTGACACTGGGTACCTCTACATGGTAGAATAATGGGTAAATGAGTGATTGTATTTTCTTTCATTATTTATCTGTATTTCTTAAGCCTGCTAGGATGAACGGGTACTACTCTCACAGCACAGTGCCAGGGGGGTTGTTTCCTACGATGTTTCAGTAAGAGCATCTGAGGTTGTTGTTCTGGCCAGGTAGACACAGGAAGCCACAGAGAGAAGATCCTCTCGGCCTCTTCCCTGACCTCATAGGTGGGCAGGTTTCAGCTTCACAGGTACCCACTACCCTCCGGGGAGGATTATGGGATCCTCATGGCCCGGCAGGTACTGCCCCTTCCAACACCCTTGACCTGGCAGCTGGGGAGGACGTGGGCAAGTGTGTCGAGATGACCAGGAGAATTTTGGGAGGAGAGGAATGAAGAGTGACCCCTCCTCTGTTGAGGATGATGAATCCTACTGGAATCTCCAGGATGTACTGGGATTGTGAGTTTTTGGAAACAGACACCAAGATTGCAAAGGAGTTGCCCACCGTGAGGGCTGCTGAACCAGTGACTGGGCTTCAACGCCAGGCCCTGGGGGAAGGTGGTGAGAGACTGGTTGGTCCAGCACTGGAAACGATCGCTGAACTGGGGGTTGAGACTAGCACAGCGGGGTGGGGGAGTGAACACTGCCGGCTGGGCAGGTCCTTCCACAGTGGACAAAAGATGTTCCAAGCAAGCAGGTGGGCTAGTTTCCAAATTGTTAATTCTCTCTTTGCCTGTATCTGGAAGCCGAAGTATCCCCTTTAAACAGAGCTTAAAGCCTCACCTTGAGGTTGGCATCTATCTGCAGAGGGGTCAGAGATCTCAAGAGGGAGAATACTGGACTTGTTGTTACCATGGAGTATGAGGGGTGGTTATTAGAAAAATTAAAAGATTGGGCTATATTTTACCCCAACCCAGAGAAATAATTCATTCTCTATTTACTCCAGTCCGGGGAAATAACTCACTCTGTTCATACATTTTAAATACATTTAAAAATTAGCAATATTAGATCTAAGAGATAAACAAATCAACAGATTAGTAAATAAATAAATAAAATAAACAAGCAGGTAAATAAATTGTTTAAGAGACAGGGAGAAGGAAAGAAACCTGCCCTCCGTGTCTCTGAAGCATTGCATGCAGGCCTTTATGTAAGCTTCGCTTTCTGGAATGTTACATGCTTGAGTTCGCATCATGAAAAAAGGGTTTGCATCCCACCCGCAGTGAGGAGGGAGACAGATCTCTGCTCCCCTGCCGCTGCATCCATCAGCGTTCTTCATCATCTTCCTCCTGTGGATGTTTATCATCCTTCTAGTTGTTCTATTAGTCACTCTGCTATTAGGAGGGCAAGAACATTTTAGGTTGTCTGATCATATCTTTCAGCTGGAAAACATTGTTAAAGCATCACAGCGTAAAAGCCGTTGTAAAAGGCACCACCCAACAGTTCTCTCTAATGTCGTGCTAATGGGAGGTCGCCATTTCTGAACGGGGCCGTGTCGAGTGCCTCCAGATGAACTTCAGATACCGTTTTTCTATAAGGATTTTAATTGCATTCCCAAAGGTGTTAAATGAAAGCACTGAACACGTTTATGGCCTACTTAACAAAGCCAGCACAGGGCTATGTGTAAATACTTATGCAGAAATAGAGCTGAACTGGGGCGCTTTGGGAGAAGACAGTGGAAGGGGGATGGTAGTGGAGCTCCCCAAGAAAAGAAGTGACACCCACTATCTGGACTTACAGGGAAAATAGTGTTCAGTTTAGACCCGACTGGAAAATTACTCTTCCTGTCAATAAGAGAAATGTTAATTAACTTAAAATGCAAGGCACATAATGAGATGGTCAACATCATTAGCTATCAAGAGTTATCAAGAGAAGGCAAATTAAAACCACGGTGAGATATCACTGTGCACTCCCCAGAATGGCTAAAATAAAAAGGACTGACCATGCTAAGTGCTGGTGAGGATACAGAGCAAAGGAAGCTCAAGGGAATGCAAAATGAGACGGCCACTCTGGGAAACAGTTTGGCAATTCCTAGAAACATTTGCTCACTTTATGATCAAACAATGTCACTCCTAAATAATTCCACAAAAATAAAGGAAAACATATGTCTACAAAAAGTCTTGCAAAAGAATACTAATTGCAGTTTTATGTATAATAGTTAAAAACTGAAAGCAACCCCGGTGTTCACCAATAGGAGAATGGTTAAGTAAGCCACCACATAATCATATCATGGAACACTACTCAGCAATAAAAAGGAAGGAACTTCTAATCCATGCAACAACAAGGAGAAATCTGACAAATATAAGGCTGAGCAAATAAAGTTCAAGGACAGGAAAAATAATCTATAAGGACAGAAAGTGGAGCAACAGTTGCCTTTGGAGGAGAGGGGAACCATGTCCATCACCCCAGAAAGATCTTGGACATGCTCTATATTATGATAGGGATTTGGTTGATAATAGCTTTAAATTTTTGTTAGACTCATTAAACTGTACATTTAGATTTGTGCATTTTACTCTCTGTACTGATGCACCAATAAAAATCTGCAAAAGGGCAAGCCCCAAGCTTGGTAAGAGACCAAGAGCTGCAGAGATGAGCAAAGGGAAAAGCTGAAAACTTTCTCAGGCAAACATAGTGGGCGTTTTGCGGAGCGAATTGGAAGGAAGCCACATTCTCGGGAATATGGCAAAGAAAGTCCTCACTGTTAGAAATCTGAGCTTTGACAAATTGCCAAAGAAGAGGTTAAGAATGAAGGTCCAGAAATAATCACAAAGCACGATCCCAAGACAGGCTGGGAGGTCCAAGAACAGCGGGAAAAACGCAAATAAGATCAACAGAACGTGTGGGATGCGGAAATGCAAGCTCTGAGCCAACGAGAGTAAACCTACTCTCTTAGCCACAGCAGACTGGGGGTCTTGGTAATCCCTCTGCTTCCCTTCATGATTGTTGTCAATACTGGACTTGAACTAATTCTATAGCAGACTCTATTGAGTCCTCATTCCATCAGGTGGATTCACTCGTTCTCAGCTAATTTCCACGTTTGTCATAATTAAGTCCAAAGTTAAACGGAAATAAAAGTCAATAATCATTGAGGACTTTAAGTGTCATACACTGTGCTAAGCACTCAACGTGCTTTGATTTACTTAATCTTGCTCCACCCACGAAGCAGGCATTGGCAATAGATTCCTATTTTATAGATGAATCTACTGAGGTGCAATGGGGCAAAAACTTGCCTGAAGTTACTGAGGTAGAAACTGAGAAGCAGGATTCAAACCCAGGCCTTCAGACCTTAGAGGTCACTAACCACAGCACTCTATTGCCTCCCTCCAGGTGTTTTTCAAACTGAATGGATGCCACCCAACCACTGTAGAATCACGGAGACTCTGGGACCCTTATAGTACATGTAAATGTCCAGACAACCTAGAGAAAGAAAGTGTGACCAGCCAGGGCCAAGAAAGCTATGCATCCTCTCCAAGGGCCCATTCATTCATTTGTTTGTTCAGCAAATATTTAAGAACCTACTATGTTTTAGGCATTGCTTGCCACTGGCAAAAAATAGAACTGAGAGCCAAAAGCTATTCTACTACATTTCGGCAACACCTTACTTCAAAATGCGCTCATAGACAGCATTAACCTGGAGGCCAATATCCCTTTTACAAATGTAGTGTATAAATGTATAGATTGGCAGCCACAGACTATCTGATATAAAGCTGAACATCCCATGCCTGTTCATGAGGTTGCCTCAGCTTCCTGAACAGTTTCATCAGGCTCTATGATTACCTCGTAATGCAGAAATTGATCATTAATCGATGTTGCCTAAGCAACACACTTGGAATAATAAATCAACACAGGCTCAACAACAAAGCCCTGGGAAATTGCTGGCATATTAGCTTTGACCGATTGCTGAGACATTGCTCTCCTGGGCTGAAGAGGAATGACAACAGGATGCAAAAACCAATACTACAGGATGAGCAGAATTGATGAGACTGCACAAAGGGAAAGCAGAATAAATGCCATAGGACGGCAGTGTCACATCCTGAAGCAGAGAAGGCAGTATTAAGTTCTGGCTATGCCACTGCTAGTTTTATGAGTCTCACTTTGACATCTTATTTGCCCTCTCCAGATTGTTTTCTCATCTGTAAAATGGGGTTAAATAATTTCTGCAATGCAAAACCCATAGTTATTGAGAAATGTATGTGAAGTTGTCATGTAAACTGTGGGAGCACAAAAACATGAGGCGTTTGGGTTTGGGGGTGCTCTACTCTACACAAAATTCTGACCCAATTAAGAACTATGAGATAGGACATAACAGAACACCAGTACCATTAATGGTAGCGGGACCTGGTCCCTTTGCTTGCATCAAAGTTTATTGCCTCTTCTTGCCTCTTTGCCTAAGTAGAGCTGCTGAAACACAGCAGAAGGGATAACAGGAAGAAAGAGAAAGGGGAAGCATGCTTCACCTGCAGGCAGAGAGGGCAAAGAAGCTGCCCACACACCAGGAGGCACCTCTCCATCATTCTCAGCAACGAGATAAGCTACTTCTCCACCCATGAGAAGGTGCATCTGAGCACTGGCCATAGGAGGCAAACTTCCTTTCCAGAATGTTTCCCAAGGGGCCTGAGGTGTTGGCAGAAATTCCTATTTTTAGATCAAAAGTCAGCTGATTAACCCAATCACTTTTCCCAACTCTTGCCATCTCCCACAATAGAGCCAGAAAAGCCAGCTACCTGATTTCCCAGACTCCCTTGCAGCTAGGGTTGGTCATGTGACACAATTCAGACATGAGTGGAAGAGCGCTGAGTGGATCATCTGGGAAAGTTTTTGGTTTCATGATTTAAAAAATTACAAGAAGCTGGCCTTGAGACAGATGAGATGGCTGGGCTGCAATCACTTGTGATCACCAAGGAAGGTGCAAGAGAATCGCAAAGATATGAACTCTATTATTAGGTCGCTGAACTCACCCCCGTAACCCTTCCCAGAAGATGTATAATCTTGCTAACTGGCAAACTGAAAGTGCATAACTGCTCCTCATCCTTTCTCTCCCCTTCCTATTTAAGTTCATGGTAATTCAAAAAAGAAATAAACCTTTGAAAAATGGATTTTCCTATAATTTTTAAGAAAAAAAATGGCACAATTTGAACCCTAAGTAGGATTTCTTTTTTCTGTCCAACTCTCACCAAAAGCCTTGTGGAAGAAAATGAAATTTATGTAGGATTGTTTGAGAGCTATGCAGACCATCATTTCTTTTCATTGAAAGGGCTCAGACTCATCTTAGAAACTGCTCCATGAGGACAAAGGATTCCCTCATCAAAGAGTTTGGGAAATGGTGCATGTTTTAGTAATCTCTTGCTACATAACACATAACACTACAATCCCTTACTGTCCCTGAAGCTTGACCTTCCCCTGGAATTTTCACGTAAGTGAGCCAAAAACCCAGCTTTTATCTTAGCTTAAGCTGATTAGATTTGAGACACTATCCCTCATCGTTACTTACAATTCTTCATGCCCTTACTGTATTAGAATTTACATTCACACCCTTCAACATGACAATACCTCCCACAAGGGTAGGTAGAGTATATCTCCCCATCCTACTGATATTGGCTGGGCCATATGACGTGCTTTGCCCAGTGGAATGTGAGCCTAAGTGACAACGTGCCAGTTCTTGGAAGAGGCCTCAAGAGACATCAGGTATTTCTATTCACTCTCTTGTACATTTGCCCCACACCATAAGAAGACCATGACCCAGGTGGTCCAAGGACACAAAACACATGGAACAGATCTGACCCTGAGCCTGTTTTCTTAACAATTAAAATTACAGCTAGTCATATGTTCCAAGCCTTCTCTTGGTGGACTGGAAGGCTACACAAACAATTTATAAGCAACATCTCTGTATGCCCAAGCTGTAAGACTTCAGGTCCCAAGGGATGCCCCCCCCAGGAAATGTCAGCATCTGGGTGTCTGATTCTGCTGCTTCAAACCATGATCATTTCATTGCTCATCATAACAAATAATGTGCTAGAGCTTAGAGCATTCATTCATTCAACAAATATGTATTAACCACCCACTACATACCAGGCACTATTCTAGGCACAGGGGAGAGAGCAGAGAGCAAAGTTGCTGTAGTCTCCACCCCCACAGAGCTAATAGTCTAGTGTGTGTGGTTGGAGGTGGAGGAGAGGCAATAAATATATGAACAAATAAAATACACATAAAATGTGCCAGCTAACAGTAAGTGCTATGCAGAAGAATTCAACAGCAGAAGAGAACAGAGAGTGAAAAGGCAGGGAACAATAACTCAAGGTGGTCACAGAAGTCCTCATTTCTGTTGAGCAAAGAATTAGACAAAGCCAGGGAAAGAGCCTATCTCGGAGGAGAGCATTCCAGGAAGAAGGAACAGCCAGTGCAAAGGCTTAAGGAAAATCAAGATCTTTGGGGCTAGAGTGAAGGGAATAAGGGAAAAGTCACAGAAGAGGAGTGTGGCAAGGAGAGAGGAGGCAGACCACGTGGGCCTGGTAGGGCGTGGTAAGAACTTGAACGTGGTAATTGAAAACACTGGACCTCAGTCCTTGGACATACACCTTTAAAAGGGAGGAGAGGAAAAGCTGTTTAGCATCTGCCTATTACATACAAGCCAGGGACTATACTAGATGCCCCTGTACACTTCTCTTTAAATTTAAATGTACATAATGTTTATTGAGTGCCAAGCATAATCAGTATTTCTAGGAATCAAGATCCATTTTATATTCAAATCAACAGTAAGGCACGAGGAAAAGAGGTGTGTATTTAAACCTCTCTGACCTTTCCTTAGTTCAAGATGAAATAAATGCATGATTTCACATGTGGAACATGGAGATCATATAAACAGTACATTAAACTCAATCACACGCATAATAGCCTGTTTTCTATTCTTCCTGGTAGGTTAAAAATCTAACTTTTAATTTTCAAATGGTGTCCTATGCAATCACCGCAATTATCATCCTATTCAACTGCAGAGGTAATTTAAACTGTGGGTTGCTTCTCCATCCAACAATCTATTTGTAATATGCAATTCTGGCTTGGATTCCAAGGATAAATATTATCCTCCAGACAAATTTAAGTTGAAGGTAATTCACAAATAATGGTTTGAAATAGAAATAAATTGTGTGTTGACACTGTGAATGAACAACCAGAAAAACCAAGGGAATTAGCTGAAGAAATACTGGAATTAATTAAAGAGTCCAAGAAGATGGCTGAATACAAGATAAATATACAGAAATCAACACCTATCTCATAAACCAACATTGTAAAAAGATTCCACTCACAAAAGCATATCTATTAATATGTATGTGTCTGCCTGTATACGTACATGTGTGTGTATCTAGGAATGATTTTTATAAAAAGAATCTGGCTTTTATATGAAAGAACTACAAAACTACTGCCTAAGCACAGAAAAAGTCTGTCTTGTATGAATATGCACAAAAAATAATATTAGCCTTATTTATAAATGCTTAGTATGAGCCAGATGCTTTTTATCACATCAAATAATTTTCTCAAACCCTGTAACATAGATAATTTTTCTTCTGTGATTTACAGATATCCAAACTGAACCTTAGAGTAGCGAGGTAATTTTCCCGTGATGAGAAAGCCAACGTGAAATCTTTAAAATGTAAAATCTGATTGTATCACTGTCCTGCTGAAAGCCCTTCACTGGCCTTTGTTTTTAAAATGGAACCAAAGCTTCGCAAAGTTAAACAGGCAAGGAAGACTAAGACCATTGCAACAGAGGAGAGAGATTGAACTCAACTCTGAATACAACAGGGGCAGCTGGGATTGGGAGCTAATGGTCAGGGTGAGGGAGTCATTGGATGGAAAATTATTCAGAGGAACTTGGGTAGGTATCGACGGTGGGGCACTCTCACTAATCTAGCCTGGCAGAATTCTACCTGCACTGGGCTCAGCAGGTTTAGGACAGCAGGCCAAGGAGAGGCCTAGTCTAGGAGAGGGCTGAGAAAAGACTGACTAAAGTTTGGTCAAGGAGGAAGTCCTCATGAGGTGATATTTGTAGGACTGAAAAAACCCAAGTTCTCAGAATGACCAGGAAAAAAAAATTCCAAACAAGAACATGTAACATAACTGATTAGAAGTATAACTTTAGTGTACAAAAACCCATAGCCTTTTTACATACCAGAGCTCAGCAAACTAGAGCCCGTGGGCCAGCTGAAGCTGGCCTCCCACCTGTTTTTGTAAATAAAGTTTTATTGGAACACAGCCACGGCCATTTGCTTACCCATAGCCTATGGCTGTTTTTGCTCTGTCTTACGACAACAGAGTTGAGTAGTTGCAACAGAGACTATATGCCCGCCCCCAAAACCAAAACTATTTACCATCTGACACTTTTAAAAAAATTGCAAACCACTGCTATTTACAAGCAATATGCTTAGTAGACAAAACAAAAAGAAAAAATTCACATCTAAAATAGCATGCTACACAATGAGGACAGAGCTTAATTTCACATCAGGTTCACACAGTAAAAATCAAAGAAAATGTGCAAAATTCAAATTGGGAAACCAGAGGAGGAGAATGTAAGCTACCTGAAAACATGCAGACATTTTGAGCTGTCTTTGGACCCCGAGACGATGTGGACCGAGTTGATGTGCTCTGGCTCCTAAGGAGGCCGGGAGACTCCAGCTGATACTTGGGTAGCACGAACAATAAAAGCGCTGAAACAAGTACGGCAGCATAGATGTGTGCCAAGTGCCCCAGGAACAGAGTTCAGCAGACGCAGTGTTGTTTGGAACCGATTCACAGGCAGACAGGAAAAGGCATTCTAGGCTTAGCCAAAGACTCAGGGGCCTGAGAGACGGAGGTGGTGGGAAGTGGCAGGACCAAAGGGAGAGGGTAGACGTCACGGATACCCACAGAAGTGGACAGCTATAGTCTTCCAGCCTGACTCAACAGCGGCCCTGAAGGACAGTGGTGAAGGAGAATCCTCTAGTGGTCACAACCTTGAGCAACACATTTGATTGTCCACTTTGCCTGGAACCAGAGAGAATTAGAATCCCTGAGCTACGCCAAAACATGCACAAGTGCTAATGATTTGGCTGAGTGGTTAGGTTCTTAGAAAGAACAAACTTGAAAAGCTGGTGACATCTTGGAATAGGCTCAGAATGATCCACGTGCCACAGAAATCCACAGTAGAGAGGGTTTTCAATAACCTGGTGGACAAGTTGGCAACCTCGTAGATTACCATTTTTTCATTCATCCAACAAACATACATGAAGTGCCTAAGTCTGTCGGACCCTCTCCAGAGATGAAAGATATAGCCCTGTCCTCAGGAAATAGCAGGGCATTTTAGAAAAATGCTGCTTGAGCCTTCCACATGTTGCGTTTTAACAACAAAAGCAATTAATCAAACCATGGTGCTTAACTAAAAAAAAAAAAAAAAAAAGCATTTTCGTCAAAACTTGAACTCTTAGATACCCTAACCCTAATAATTACAATTCTCGGTCCATACACTCGGGTGTTTAAGAAATCAAAGCTTTCTTATTTTAAATTACTCTGCTTAATTTCTATTGCAAGCTGCATTCCTGGGGTCTAAAGAACTTGGGTGCTTCCCGGCCCCTCTCCCAAGGTTGTGGTAAGGTTCTACTGGGTTTACATTGTGCCAGCATATGGGGAGCACGTGGCATTTGGTCCATGACAATTGATCCACATCGAACACACATGAAGCTCCCCTTGCTTCTGTCCCCCATCCACTGCAGACCTGTGGCGGGCACTGCTAGTTGATCTCCAAATATCCACCTTCCCTTTTTTCTTAGTAACAGAACTCCATTACAAAATATTAAACTTCTCAGCCTCTCTTTCAGCTACATATGGCCAGGTGACTAAGTTTTGTCTAGTGACATATAAATAGATATATATGACTTCTGGGATAGTGCTTTCAAAAGGAGTCTCTTGGGGTGGGAGAAGCAACCTTTCAGCCTTCCTGCTGTCAAGAATGCAGATGTGATGGCTGGCACTTGGATAGCTATCTTGGGCTATGAGGTAATCTTGAGCATGGAAGCCGTAAAGTAAGGATGGTAGTACAAAGAGACAAATGTTCCTGATAGCTTTGTATTACTGGCATACCAGCTGTAGACTGCCTGCCTCTGGACTTGTTTGTGTTTGTTTAGACCACTTTGTGGACTGCTTAAGCCACTATTTTAGGAGATGGTCGTCTCTATTACTTACAGGCAAATGCAATTCCTGTTTCAAAATCTGCTAGCTCTCTCTGCTGCTTTGGTGCCAGCCCAGAAGCCCAGATGTCTTTGCAAGACACCCTATTCTAAATCTGAAGAAAAGACCTCTGTGCTCAAAGCCTACTCTCATCAGTGGGCTTAGGATTTTGAAGAGGGAGGAAAAAGAGATGGTTCCACACCACTAACCTTGCCTGAGGCAAGGAGCACAGAGCTGACCCACTGCTTCAGTGGGAGTGGAGTGGTGGCAAAGGAATACCAGAGGACAGACAGAAAGTAGTGCACATCTCAAAAGCATGATCCAACACACTATTATCGAGTAGGTT
This sequence comes from Indri indri, assembly GCA_004363605.1. Taxonomy (NCBI): domain Eukaryota; kingdom Metazoa; phylum Chordata; class Mammalia; order Primates; family Indriidae; genus Indri; species Indri indri. Next base: position 22,633 of record RJWJ010026311.1, read on the forward strand.
TAGCAAACTATTCCTCAGCCTCCCCCTGAAAAACATTAACATTTCCTTCTCTTTCGAAAACCCCTAGCAACAATTTCTGCAAGATAACACTGCAAGGCGTCGTAAGTCTCCATCTAACAAACACTGCTGATTGAGAAATTCATAATACATGAAAGTAGCCCCGAAGGCCATGAAATCAGACAGATTTGGAGTAATATCATACGCCTTGGTGTGAAGAAAAATACTTCGAGTTGCTCTTTGAAGGAAAGAAAATAATGAAAGCAAGCGAACGAGGTGTAAGAAAATTAAAACAGATTATCTTCTCCCAAAATGGGATGATTAAATATGCTAACACACACAGAATTCTGTTCTCTGCCCTGAGGCCTGTGTGCATTATGATTTGTTCTTTGTTTTAGAAAACCTGTGATTGTTTGGAAGTGCCCTAAATGATTCAGCAGCAGAGATGTGCAGGACAGCAAAGGAAGCATAAAGCTTCACATTTTATTGTGAATTGGGCCCGACT
>RJWJ010026312.1:0-23097 GCA_004363605.1 Indri indri
TTTTTTTTCAAAATTGTTAAGTACTTTAAATTCATCCATTGCTCTTCAGTTTAAATTTTTCTTTTTTAATCTTCTTCCTCTTTTTAAATTTATACTCTCTTAGGTTGCTAGGCATAGAAGAGATTGCACATAAATGTATTTTATTTTTACAAATTCCAATGTAATTGATTGGCTTGCCAATAAATCCCATAGTTAGTTAAAAATAAAAGGATAATTACATTTCTAAATTCTAACTTTCCAATAGAATATAGTGCATGCTGTTCCCAGTCGGACCTTGTAATGTCCCAAAAATATTTTTGGAAGCTTTCCATAGGAAGAATTATTCTCTTTCTTGGACTCTGGCTTCCAGAATTCTGTCTACCCCACACTGTGCATCGATTATATGCACAGATCATTATTGCCTTTTTACCATCTGATTGTGTAAGGCATTTCATTCTCTCTGCTGTTATAAGTAATCTATCTATGCTTTGTACCACCAGATGGTAGGCATCCGCAGCCAGTCCTAGTTAATCTGCAAAATTTCTCCATGCATATTCTATTTTTATTAGCATTTGGAAGACTTTGGAACAATAATTCAACATTTTTGGTGCCCGGGCTCCAGTGCAGTGGTGTCATCATAACTCATTGCAACCTCAAACTCTTGGGCTCACGCAATCCTCCTGCCTCAGTCTCCCAAGTAGCTGGGACGACAGGTGTGCACCAGGACATCCAGCCAATTTTTCTATGTTTTTGCAGAAACGGGCTCTTGCTCTTGCCCAGGTTAGTCTCTAATTCCTGGCCTGAAGCTATCCTCCAGCCTGGGCCTCCTAGAGTGCTGGGATTACAGGCATGAACCACTTAACAAATGGATCAGTAAATAATGGATTCTGTTTATTTTAAGAGAAGGTTGTTAACTTCGTATACCTGAATATATGAATTCGGTATCCAGCCTTCCCTATTCAACTCCTACTGAAATTACTGGTATGATTGAGGTCTTGCACTACCCCACAGGAATTTTCAGTGAAAGAATTCTTTATTATATAATTATTATGGATAAAAATAGTTGTACATATTTATGGGGTATATGAGATATTTTGATACAACCATACAATGTAATGATCAAACTGAAAAACTGGGAAGTTTATCACCTCAAACATTTATCATTTCATTCTGTTGGGAACATTCCAAATCTGCTCTTCTAGTTATTTTGAAATGTACGATAAATTATTGTTAGCTATAGTCATCCAATGTGCTACAAAACACTAGGTCTTACTCCTTCTATATAATTGTATTTGTGTGTACATTACTCAACCCTCTTTATTTCCCCCACCCAACTACCCTTCCCAGCCTCTGGTACCAATATGCTATTCACCACTTCCATGAGATTAAATTTTTTAGTTCTCACACATGAGTAAGAATATGCAACATTTGTGTTTCTGTGCCTGGTATATTTAACTTAACATAATATCCTCCAGTTCCATCCATGTTGTTGCAAATGACAGGATTTGCTTTTTTTCTTTTTCTTTTTAGGCAGAATAATATTCTATTGTGTATATATATTATACCATATTTTCTTTTTATCCATTCATCTATTGATAGATACTGAGGTTGATTCATCTTGGCTACTGTGAATACTGCTGTGGTAAATATGGGACTGCAGATATCTTTTTGATATAATGAGTTCCATTCTTTTGGATATATACCCAACAGGGGGATTTCTGGATGATATGGTAGTTCTATTTTTAGTTTTTTGGAAAATGACCACAGCATTATACACAGTGGTTGTACTAATTTACATCCCCACAAAAAGTGTATTAGCATTCCCATTTCTCTGCATCCTCACCAGCATTTGTTATTATTGTCTTTTTGATAATAGTCATTTTAACTGGAATGAGATATTTCCTGTAGTTTTGATTTGCCATTCCCTGATCATTAGTGATGCTGAGCATATTTTGTACACTTGTTCATCATTTGTATGTCTTATTTTGAGAAATTCTGTTCAGACCTTTTGCCTGTTTTTAATGGGATTTTTTTTTTGTTTGCTATTGATTTGATAGAATTCCTTCTATATTGTGGTTCTTAATCTCTTATCAGTTGAATAGTTGGAAAATATTTTCTCCCATTCTATGGATGATCTCACTACTGTATTCATTGTTTCTTTTGCTGAGCAGAAGCTTTTTAGCTTGATGTGATTTCATTTGTCAATTTTTATTTTGTTGCCTGAACTTTTGAGGTCTTACTCGAGAAATTTTGTCCAGAACAATTTCCTGAAGCATTTCCCCAAAGATTTCCTCTAATGGTTTCATAGTTTCAGATTTTATACATAAGTTTTTAATCCATTTTCATTTTATTTTGGTTTATGGTGAGAGATAAGGGTCTGGTTATATTTTTGTTGATATTGATTTTCTGGTTTCCCAGCATTATTTATTGAAAAAGCTGGGGGGTTTTCCCCCAATCTGTGTTCTCAGTACCTTTATCAAGAAATGAATTGACTATAAATGTTTGGATTTACTTCTAGGGCCACTATTTTGTTTCATTGGTCTATATGTCTGCTTTTATGTCAATATAATGCTGTTTTGGTTGCTATATCTTTATAGCATAATTTGAAGTCAGGTAATGTGGTGCATCCAGCTTTATCCTTTTTGTTCAAGATTGGTTTGGCTATTTGAGGTCTTTTGTGATTTCATGTGAATTTTAGGATGCTTTTTTTTCTATTTCTATGAAGAATGTCATTAGTATTTGAATGGGTACATCACTTTAAGTAATATGGACATTTTAACAATATTGATTCATCCAATCCATGACTGTAGGCTATCCTTCCTTTGTGTGTGTGAGTGATTTTAATTTATTTCATCAATGTTTTATAGTTTTCATTGTAAATAGCTTTCACTTCTTTGGTTAAGCTTACTCCTAGATTTTTTTTGGTATATATTATAAATGGAATATTTTCTTGATTTTTTTTCAGATTGTTCATTGTTCATTTCAGAATTCACCTTTACTGAATTCATTAATCTGTTCTAGTAGAGTTTTTTTGGTGGAGTCTGTAGATTTTTCTTGATATAAGATCATATTGTCTGCAAACAAGGACAAATTTACTTCTCCCTTTCCAATTTGGATGCCCTTTATTTCTTCCTGTTGCTTAACTGCTCTGTATAGGACTTCCGGTACTGTGCTAAATGAACGTGTTGAAAGCGGGCATCCTTGTCTTTTTCTAGATCTTAGAAGAAAGTTTTCACTTTTTCCCTGTTTAGTATGATGCTGTTTGTGGGTTTATTGTATATGGCCTTTATCGTTTTGAATTATGTTCCTTATATACTTAGTATATTGAGAGTTTTTATAACAAAAGGTTGTTATTGTCAAATGGTTTTTCAGGATCAATTGAAATGATTATATGATTTCTACCCTTGATCTATTAATGTGACGTGTTATCTTTATTGATTTGCGTATGTTAAACTAGTCTTGCATCCTGGGATGAACTCATGTGATCAGGATAACAAATAATATTTGTTAATATGTTGTTGAATTTGGTTTGCTAGTATTTTGTTGAGGATATTTGCATCTACAGTCATCAGTGAAATTGGCCTCTAGTTTTCATTTTTTGTTGTATCTTTGGTTTTGGTGTTAGGGTAATGATGGCCTCATAGAATAAGTTTGTTTGTATTCTGTCCTCCTTGATTTTTTGGAATACTTTGAGTAGAATTGGTATTAATTTTCCTTTAAATATTGGGTAGAATTTAGCAAGGAAGGCATCAATTAGATCTGGAGTTTTCTTTGATGGAAAACTCTTTATTACCGATCTTATCTTGTTAGTTTTTATTAGTCTGTTCAGGTTTTCCAGTTCTTCATAGTTCAACATTGGTAGATAGCATGTGTCTAGAAATGTATTCACTTTTTCTAGGTTTTCTGATTTATTGGCATATACTTACCTAAAATAGTCTCTAAAGATCCTTTGAATCTCTGTGAAATTGGTTGTAATGTCTCCATTTTTAGATCTAATTTTATTTTTTGAGTCACCTTTTTTCTTAGTTTGTTTAGCTAAAGTCGCCTTCATTTTATATTTTCAAAAACAAAATTTTATTTCATTTACCTTTGTATTGTGCTTTTAATCTCAATTTTATTTATTTTATTTTTTTCAATTTTATTTATTTCTGCTGCAATATTTATTATTTCCTTCCTTCTACTAATTTTCAGTTTGGTTTGTACTTGTTTTTCTAGTTCTTTGAGGTCTATTGTTAGGTTGTGTATTTAAAATATTTCTACATTTTTTAATGTAGGTATATATTGCTATAAACTTCCTTCCTGTATTGCTTTCACCATATCACATAGATTTTGGTATGCTGTGCTTCCATTTTCATTTGTTTCACAAGATTTTTAGTTGCCTTCTTAATTTCTTCATTGACTCATTAGTTGAACAGGAATATGCTGTTTAATTTTCATGCATTTGCATAGTTTCCCTAGTTCCTCATATTGATTTTTAGTTTTATTCCATGTGGTCATAAAAAATACCTGCCATAATTTTGATTTTTTTTGAAATTGTTGACATTCCTTTTGTGACCTAATATATGGTCTACCCTGGAGAATATTCCATGAGCCAATAAGAAGTATGTGTATTCTGCAACTATTGGGTGAAATATTTTATTTAATATAATGTCTATTAGGTCTATTTGGTCTGTAGTGCAGTTGTGCTTCTTTATTGTTTGTTTTTGTTTTGTTTTGTTTTGTTTAAATTTTTAAGGTACTTCTCTATTGTATGTACTGCACAACAAATAAAACATTTTGTGCTAAACTTTAGAAATTACAGTTTAATACAAGATTCCCATTAAAAACACACACACCACACATACACAATGATAATGACAAAATAAAAACCACTGTATGAATACTGCAGAAAGGGCTCTAAGTAACCACATCAACCCTGGTATCAGGTTCTTGAGCCCAGCACATGGCTAAGTACAAACACACTCTGTATTAGTGTCTCAGGCACAGGGGGCCCTGACTCCAGCAACCTTGAGGTTAAATTGTTATGCACATTATATCTACCTGCAGATACAGTGTTTTAAATTAGAAGGTAAGCACACGTATAAAGGTGTCACTCTACCAAATATCAAGAGATGGCTGGGGGACACAGAACAGTTAATAAATGAAAAAAGCTATATTACCTGTTGGGAGATAATATAACTGGCTTATAGTTCTTTAAATTAAAAGAAATCAGTACAGAAAGAAAGTATAATCCAAAAAATATTACTAAAACGATCCAGAGAGATGCTTCCATTGTCCAACACATTTCTAATATGACAAGTCAGAATTAGTAATGACTTGGATGGTCAGAAGGAGAATGCTAACTTCTGAAAAGGAAAGCCCCGGACATTCTGGGTAGGTGTTTGGCACCCAAAATTTCACTAAAGAAGAATGCTGTTTCTTAATATCAGACCAAAGTGCAAAGCAATGTAAATTAGAGGCCAAGTCTTCTCTTGCCGGTCGATTTACTTCTGTAAAACAGACTGTATGTTCCTTTTATATGAATAATTTACATATGAAGCATTAGGTTTTTTTCACCAATGAGGGGAGTAAATGGGCTTCTGTTCTACTTGAAGTTGGTGAAGCTAAGATATCCTTCTTAAAGTAGAGCTGGAATCAGAGGTGAGAAATGTCGGTACTTGAAGAGTTAGGCTGCTTTGCATCTAGAACTAATTCCAGCTTTGTAACTTAGCTGTAAATGAACTCCCTTAGGCATTTGGTAACCATGTAGCCAGTAGTTCAGACTACAAAACCCTGAAATGAGTAAAATCACAGACTGTTATCTGGAGATGTAAGAGTATGTTCTAGGAGGAGAACGGGTCTCATTCTGGGCACTGGGAGGCACATTTAAGAAATCCCAAATCAAAATTGTGTCATCGTGGGAACTACTGAGAGGGCAGTGGCATCATCATAGCTCACTGCAACCTACAATTCCTGGGTTCAAGCCATCCTCCTGCCTTAGCCTCCTAAATAACTAGGAATACGGGTGTGTGCCATGACCCCCAGGTAATTTTTCTATTTTCAGTAGAGACAGGGTCTTTCTCTTGTTCAGTCTGGTCTCAAACTCCTGAGCTCAAACAATCCTCCTGACTCAGCCTCCCAGAGTGCCAGGATTGCAGGCCTGAACCACCACACCTGGCTACATAGTACAGTTTTAAGTCCAATGTTTCTTTGTTGATTTTCTGTCTAGGAGATCTGTCCAATGCTGTAAGTAGAATGTTGAAGTCTGCAGCTATTATTGTGTCTCTCTCTTTAGCTCTAACAGTATTTGCTTTATATACCTGGGTACTCTATTGTTCAGTCTATATGTATTAACAATTATTAAATCCTCTTGCTGAGTTGACCTCTTTATCCTTATATAATGACCTTCTTTGTCTCTTTTTGTCATATTTTACTTGAAATCTATTTTATCTAAGTGTAGCTACTGCTGCATTTGGATTTGCATGAAATATCTTTTTTTTAATCACATCATTTTTAGTTTCTGTGTGTCTTTATAGGTGATGAGAGTTTCTTGAAGGCACCATGTAGTTGAGTCTTGTTTTTTGTTTTTATCCATTCAGCCACTTTATGTCTTTTAATTGGAGAATATAGTCCATTTGCATTCAAAGTTATTAGGAGGTAAGAACTTCTTACCGACATTTTGTTATTTGTTTTCTGATTGCTTTGTAAGCCCTCTCTTTCTTTCTTCCTGTCTACTTATTTTTGTTAAGTGATTTTCTCCAGTAGTATGCTATAATTCCTTGCTTTTTATTTTTTATGTATGCATTATAGTTTTTTGCTTTGTGATTACAATGAGACTTGCTGAAAATATCTTTTAAAAAATTCTTTTAAACTTATGACAACTTAACTTTAACCACAAAGAAAAGAAAAAATATACAAGCAAAGAGAAAACTAAAAAACTTTAAACTTTAACCCCATCTCCCTCAATTTGACCATTTATTTTCTGTATTTATATATTTTTATCTTGTCTAGCTCTTAACAGATTGTTATAATTATTTTAATATATTTGTCTTTTAGTCTTCATGCTAATGAGATGAGTGGCTTATACACCAGGATTATAGTATTAGAGTATTCTGAATTTGTCTATGTACTCGCTTTTACCATTAAGTTTTATATTTTCAGATAATTTTTTCTTGCACTTTAGCATCCTTTCCTTTTAGATTGAAAGACTCCTTTTAGCATTTATTATAGGACAGGTCTGATATTGATGAATTCCTTCAGCTTTTGTTTGTCTGGGAAATTCTTTATTTCCCCTTTGTGTTTGAAGGATAACTTTGCTAGGTTAAGTATTCTTGGTTGGAATTTTTTTTGTCCTTTAGCGCACTAAATATGTCATCCCACTCCCTCCTGGCCTATAAAGTTTCCAATGTTATTAGTTTCTTTTCTCTTGCTGCTTTTAAAATCATTTTTTATTTTTGTCCTTGGCCTTTGAGAGTTTGATTATTAAATACCTTAAGTTAGTCTTATTTGGATCAAATCTTCTTGGTCTTTGACTTTTTGCACCTAGATATTTATATCTTTCTCTAGGTTTGGAAAGTTCTGTTATTATTTCTTTGAATAAACTTTCTAGCCCAACTTCTTTCTCTACATCTTCTTTAAGACCAGTGACTCTTAGATTTACCCTTTTGAGGCTATTTTCTGTATCTTACAAGCATACATCATTCTTTTTAATTACATTTTTCATTTTATCTTTTGTGTATTTTCAAATAGCTTGTCTTTCAGCTCACCAATTTTTTCTTCTTTTTGATCAATTCTGATGTGGAGATGGTGATGCAATTATTAGTATGTCAATTGAATTTTTCACCTCCAGGATTTCTGTTTTGACTTATTTTTAATTATTTCAATCTTTTTGTTAAATTTCTCTGATAGAATTCTGAATTTTTCTCTGTGTTATCTTGAAGTTTTTTCAGCTTCCTCAAAACAGCTATTTCAAATTCCTAGTCTGAGAGGTCACAGATCTCTTTCACTCTAGGATTGGTCATTGTTGCCTTATTTAATCTTTACGTTAAGATCATGTTTTCCTGAATATTCTTGGTGCTTATGGAGGATCATCTATGTCTGGATATTGAAGAATTTTGTATTTATTCCAGTCTTAGCATTCCTGCCTTGTTTATACCTATCTTTCTTTCAAGAGCTTTCCAGGAATTCAAAGCCTGTGGTCATTTCAACCTCTTTTTCATTGGTGGGCACCCTAAGTCGAGGAATGCTGCCACTCTTGTATTCCCCTAGATAAACAGCCTTGGTGGACCTGAGGAAGACAAAAGAGAATCCCCTGAGTTTCTAGGCAAAGTCTGTCACTCTCTTTCCACCCTTTCTCCCAAGAAAAAGGAATCTCTCTTCAAGCTGGGCTCACTGTAGTGGGGGGAGGTGTGATGTGGACATTCCCATGGCCACTGCTGCTAGAACAGCACTGGATCACACCCAAAGTTTGTGGCCTCCCAGACCAGCACAGTACTGGGACTGACACAATGCCTGTGGACGCTACTGCCTGGCTGCCACTGATGTTTATTCAAGATCCAAGGCCATTTTGGTCAGCAGGTGGTGAATCCTCCTGGAACTCAGTCTGTTTCATCAGAGGAATAGATTCCCTTCTGGCCTGGGGTGGGTCTAGAAATGCTATCAGGAAGCAAAGGCCTGAATTGGGGGATTCAGGAATTTGTCCAGTACTTTATGATAGCTGAGCTAGTAATGATGTGAAAGGCAAAGTTCTCTGTAGTCTTTCTTTTCTTTTTCCCACACAGAAGGTGTCTCTCTCTACCTTTCACTGCCAGGTGATACAGGCACTCCTGTGGTTGCCACAGCTGGTGTTCATTGGATTTCTCTCCAAGCCCTCAACCTCCGAGAACAGAACCAAGAACCAAGGCTTGCTCAAGGATTGTAGTCACTATGGTCTGATTACCACTCAGAATCATTTGAGGACCCCGGACACTTTAGTCAGCCAATGGTAAAGTAGGCCAGAACTGGAGTTCTTCCTACTCGGAGGAACTGCTGCCTCCTCCTACAAGGCAGCACTGAATTCTAATATAGTGTTCCACATTCATTTTAATCTCCCTCCCTCAAGACCTTTGCTCAGCTAATTTTTGTTTTTAATTTTTATGAAGTAGCTTTCTTGCATTAGTAGTCGTTCAATTTGGTATTCAGTCATTGGAGGATTCTATTTGGCCATCTTGCTCCACCTTCCGAATTCTTTCAAATTCTTTTGTATGTTATTGCTTTCCAATTCATTCTCTTCACCCTCAGCCTCAGCATAAGCCCTTGGAAGATGGGTTAAGTTTTGCCATTAATTTATTTCATTCTCTAGCTTTTGTTACTTTTATTGCTAATTGGAAAATTAGAAAATTATATTGTCTAATATTATTAGCATTTCTATAATTTAAAAATATAATCTTGATATCTTTCTAACAGCTGGGTATAATATTTAAAACTCTTATGATTTGAGTATAAATATATAAAGTGTCTGCATTTTTAAACAGTTCAGTCAAAATTTTCATAACCTCTTTCCTTATCTATGAAAATCAGATCTTCTTTATGATCTTACTTTTTCTTCTTAGGGCATTTTGTGATCCCTATACAACAGTTATTTTCTACTTCCTGTTTTCTCTCCCATTCTGTGTCTGTTGCCAAATTTACCAATCAACTCTGCTTCTGTGACTGATAGTATTTACTTACTGAGAATAGCATCTATGTGGTCTTCATCTTTGTATCCTATGCAATGCTGGGTATAATGTATGTCATTCATTTTTGACAATATTTTGTTAAACAGATTACTGTTCTTGATTGTTATAAACCTGGATAGTACTGAGCTCTGGAATGAAAATCTAGGAAATCTAATTCTATATATCCAATAGAAAAAATGGACACAGTGAGTTTTATCTTAAGTCTTTTTCCAAAGTTCAAGATTTGAAATGTAATCTAAATTTACTTAAGAAGCAATGAACCAGAACTGAGGACACTTTGTCCCAAGCAATGTAATATTCTAAGAGACCTGTCATTTCAACAATAAAAACTCAAATTACATCTACGTAAACTTATTTTCATGTAAAATTTTTCCTTGAACAAAATCATATATTTTAAAAATATTTTATTGGAAAAATAACTCTATAAAGGGCCGTCAAGAGAAAATACTACAATATATCTCCCCCCACCATAATATTAGTGAAATAGTGAAATCATCTAGTAAGAATGATGAGTGAAGCACCCAGTTCCAAATATTGGGAATCAAATTGCAGGATACATCTTTTAAAAGAGTGGCCAGGTGGGGAGCAATAAATGATAAATGGTTTTTTGAAGTGTAGTTATTGCCAAGCATCTGGCCATTTAGATTACTTGGGCATTTAATTTACTTTCATTGCACATAGTGAAAATACTTCTATTTTACTCTACATTTAAAATTATATATATTCTTTTTTTAAATTGAAGACTATTTTTCTGAAATAAAAATAAGACAAATGTATTAATGTGCCATGTTTATTACTTTGCTTTATTATAGAATTATTTTTATTAATAAACTCATAAAAGCATTCTCAATTATTCTTTCTTTACGCATAAGGTTAAATCTTACATGAAGGGTTTTTTTTTTTCTTTAATCATTAATAACTTTTGCCATTGGGGCCTTATTGCCTTCAGATATATGTCTAAAAGCCAGAAATACAACATAAACCTGAAGCTTTAATAGCTGGTGTTTCACAAAACTCTATTACCAGTTATAGAACACTGAAATTTGAAATGCTTAGCAATTCCAGAAGCACCATTATCATTAAAAATAAACCCAAAAGAAACATTTCTAACCTTCCTTATTGGTCCACAAAAGCTTTCCAAAAGTCATTTTTCTAACAAAGATTCCTACGTATCACAGTGCCAAATACATTATTAAATGCACTGAGTTGAAGAAATAAATATGTAAGTAGGTTTAACATGCATGCCATTAAAAACACTGCATAAATGTTTTATATGACAAAGCACCTAGGATATTTCATTGTTTTTCAAATAATCTATGGATTTATCTCAACGAAGAAATCATTGTTTCAAACATTTTAAAGCTTGCTTTAGAACTGCATTCCATGCTAATGTAAAAAGTCACTTAATCTCTTCCAGTGCTTTTTAGAAGTATCTCATGTTACTTACCTAAAATAACTTAGTCTCTGGAGTTAGCTTTATGTAGCTTCCATTGTATATTTTTTAAGGAAATATATTCCTATAGGGATAAAAATTGTTCATTATTAGGAAAATCATTACAGAAGTTTTTACTTCAATTTTCAAGGAAAATATTCTAAAGTTAGTTGCTTCAGTAATGAGAGCATAATTTAAATGAATATTTAAAATGCAAAACTTTTTACTTCATTGGGAATGATATATTTTTGATTAAATGTTTGGCATATTCTATGGAGCAAAATCATATTACTTTAAAAAATTTATACATAAAAATTGGTCATTCAGTATGAAATAATTTGAAAGCACCAAGTTGAAAATTGTGAAAACAAATCACAGTTTTCTTTTTAAATTTATATTGTCTTCCTTGTTATTAGAGAAATCTGATTGGCAATAAAATTTATAGTAGTCTGAAATCATGAAATGAAGGAATTAAGAAAGAATTCTTAAGAAAAAATGCACATATCAAAAAGTAGTCATGGATGTCAAGGACTGTTTATAAACATTCTACTTTCTAAATTTAGTTAAAGCATATTTAGCAATGTTCTTGCATCTTCAATTTATTAGCTTCTGCTTCTGCTGTTAAATAAATCATTTTTACAAGTAACAGTTATTCCTTATGAATACATGTATTTTATGCATAAAATATGTATTGAGTGGCTCTGCATGAACAATGTGTGGAATACAGGGACACAGATATTTGACAAAGATATGGGCTTATTTTTGTATGCAGGGAAGATATACAAAACTAAAAGTAATATGAGATAAACTATCTAAATTTTATAAGGAATAAACAAAAAAAGTTGTGATAATCAGAAAAAAATGTGAAATTTTGACAGGGTGGAAGAAATTAGAGGAGCATTCACAGATGTGGCATTTGAGTTGACCTTTGGATGATGAGTGATGTGAAAGAAACAGCAGGAGAAGAGCAGTGGAGCACAAAGAATGACATGAGTAACAAGCGAGAAGGCATTGTGGGTAAGTAAGATGGTGAGGTGGTGTGAAATGAGACAATATATTGGCAACTAATTTTAGTAGGTTTTTTGACATCAAAGAACTTGCAGAAAGAATATATTTTGATGAGGAGTTCTCAAATATTTTTGAGCAAGAAAGATGTAAGAAAGAAAGATGAGCAGATCAGTTTTAATAAGAACCAGCACTAATATGAAGAGTTTATAGGTGAAATATTAGAAACTGGAAGGTTAACCACTGGTTTTATTTTATGTTTGCTATATTTATTAATTTTTAAGACAGCATAGTCTGAATCTCTTTGATATATTTATAGTTACACAATACACACACAAACATAAACATACAAACACACATTAAGAAGAAAGCAATTCTTTTGTTTCTCTATATATTTTATGTTATATATTTAGTGATTTAGTCAAAAAAAGTTACACGCACTGATTTTTTTTTTAATAGTTTTATGACCTACTACTTGGGTTGTAAAAGTTGGTCATTCTCAATGACATCTGCTTTAGTGCTTTTTAAAAAATCTCTTAATCATTCCTCTAATGAAATAAAGATGCAAATTAGGAAGAAAACTGTTTAATTCAGTAGCAGCTGTATTTCTTCACATTGTTCACAGATGGGATGCAAACAACAATGGGACAACTAATCTATAGTTTGGTGAGAAAATCATATACATTTTTAAATCATCTCAGTATTTTCTTAGACTGGTATCAGGAGTTCTTTTTAAAAATTAATCATCTTTATTGTCAAAAAACAAATTTAATTATCTAATTCATGTTTACTTCAAAATCTAGCAAAATAAATGGACATGTATATAAATTCAGTGTCATTAACTTTAAAGAAAATAATGTTTCTTGATTTTATGTTAGTAGGCATAAAACATTGAATTTATTTTTCATCAAACCGTTTTACTGATTCCAAATCCAGATATTGATAATTGTAAACTGTTTGTCCTAAGTAAATAAACATTTAAACATCTTTAAAGTAAATAAAACATTTTAGATAAATTTTCTAATAGATTAAAACTTTTAAGTCTTTGACAGCTACTAGCATATGGTGATGACATTGCTTCCTGTGCAGGAAAATAATATAAACCTCTCGAAAAATTCTGCCTCATCATCCAACTACCAAAGTACCAATTCATTGGTATTGGTGTCCACTTAATTTATCCTCAATAGCAAATGGATGAACTCTTCCTTCTAGGTGAGATTACAAAAGATTAAAAGTAACTGCAGATCTTTTGTCATGCCTCCATTAACAGGAGAACTTTATTTTTCCTTCCCTTGAATCTTGTTGGATATACAGACTTGCTTGAATATTGAATTGTTGCAGAGTGATGTTCTGTGCATTTTGAGTTATGTCATAAATTATTTTTCAGATCCTGTCTATACTCTCTTGGTTCTCTTTCTTTGAGCCCCTGAGCTACATGTAAGATCTTTGATAACTGTGATGCTGACATGTTCTGTAGGCTGTGTGAACACTGTTAAGTCAATGGTCCTAGCTAAACCAGCCTTCCAGCCAGGCCTGCCAAGGTACCAAACATGAGATCAAAGTCATTTTAGACCTCCACATGAGCCTACCTGCCAGCTAATTACCACCAAGTGACCTAAGTCAACATCTCCTAGAGTAAAAGTGCATTTATCCCAGCCTTGCTCAAGTTTCTGGTTCACAAAATCATGAGATAACAATATACTATTTTCTGTTTTAAGCTAGTAAGCTTGGAGAAATTTCTTATTTGAATCAATAACAGGAATAAAAATGAGTCACTCAACTTATGCATTTGATCTCATCTACTCTACTATATTCAGATGATTTGTTCCCCTTTTATCACTTTTCAACATAATCATTTTTTCCAATCTATTGGCTGTCCATTACCACCAACATTAAACATGCTGGGACATCTTTCGTCTTAAAAAAATACAAAATATGAAAAAAAATACAAAATATGTCTTACATATGTTCACTTCTATTTACTTTCCATTTTCTCTGTTCTCTTTTTTTCCTTATTTCTATGTTTTATAACAAAATTTTCTAAATATTTTGTACACGGTTTTGATGTTCTCCCTTTTATTTTTTGTTTTTTTATTTCAGCATATTACAGGGGTACAAATGTTTAAGTTACGTATATTGCCTTTGCCCCACCCAAGTCAGAGCTTCAATCATGTCCATCCCCCAGAGGGTGTGCACCACACCCATTAGGTGTGTATATACACATCCCCTCCTCTCTTCCTGCACCTGCCCAACACCGGATGAATGTTACTACTAAATGTGCACATGAGTGTTGATCAGTTAATACTAATTTGATGGTGAGTACATGTGGAGCTTGTTTTTCCATTCTTGTGATACTTCACTTAGTAGAATGGGGTCTAGCTCTATCCAGGATAATTCAAGAGGGAACTTAGGGAAAACAATTTGATATGCCTTGGTGTTGTGTAAACAGAAGAACAATTCAAATTTGTCCCTAGGAATATTGTAATATGAGAGTTAGACGGTCTTGCTACAAATAACAGAGAGAAAATAAAATAATCCCAATGCAACGTTTAGCCTGATATAGAGCTGCATGTATGCACAGGTACATTGAAAATAATATTTAGACAAAAATATTCAACAAATATTAATTGAATGCTTATTTGCCAGAGGAGATTTAGGTACAAGATAGAAAAAACAACCCCAAGTTTTCCTGAAAATAATCCAAGTATTCAAGTAGAAAGAGACAAGCAATAAATAATATTTAAAATAGATGTTGGGGCTTGAGGAAGCAATAAAATAATTGAAAGACTACAACAATAATCTGAAAAAGAGAAAATGGTAAATCAAGGTAAAAATAGTGATGGCAGTGAGAAGTATTTGAAATCTGTATGTATTTTGGAGGTAAAAACAATAAGATATTATTGATGTATTAGTTGTAGATGTTAAATAAAGTGAAAGATCCAAAATGTTGCCAAAAAGTTTGGCCTAATTACTTGGAAGGTGAGAGCTGTCATCAGATTAGGTAGAGAGGATTGTGATCAAATTGTTTCTGCATTGAAGATAAAAAGCTCTGTCATTAGGTGCATGAATGTTTAAGTTTGTTATGGGTTCTTGGTGAATCAATCCCTTTATCATTTTGAAGTGAATCTGTTCATCTCTGACAGTATATTTTATTCTGAAATTTACTGCCTCTGACATTAATATGGCCACTGTACTTTTTTTATTAGCACGAGCATAGTATACCTTATCCCATTCTTTTAATTTTTTGTGTATTTATACATAAAATTAATGTTTTATATAGGCAGCATATATTTGAGACGTGTTGAGAAGCACAGAAATGTGGTCATAGCTAGTAGAGGAAATGGGGTCAAGAAAAATGTTAAAGATGGGAAAATAACAGCATGTTTGCATGCAGCAGAGAGAGGAGTATGATGCAGAGAGAGAAAATTTCCTTGCATAATTTAAAATGTATAGTATCTCTTGAACATGTGGAAGGGTTGAATTAGATTAGAAAATGGACTTTTCCACACTATCAGCAGAAACAGCAGGATATATGGATAGAAGGAAAGGTGGTAGAGGGAGTCAGCCAAAGTTTTGTCTTGAAGTAGGATGCAAATACATCAGCTGAGGCTGATGACATGGAGGAGGTGTTGGAGGATAAAGGGAGAATAGACTGTGAAATCATTTTCTGGGAAAGCAGGGAGATGGCAAAGAAAGGGGAATTAAAATATGAATGTTGGGAAGAATTGTGGGCTCATTTGAGGTGAATGTTCATAATTTAAATTTGGATCAGTTAGCAAGTTGAGTTTCACTGAGCACCCCTCTGTGCATGAATAAAGAGATTAAGATAAATATTCTTTATTTTTACCTAAGAATGCTAAATAATTTTTCTAGCTTCTTTATACTGTTTAACTAAATACTATCAAATAAGCACAAAGGGAGATACGAGGCAGGGTGAAAACGCCTAGGAAAATGTCAAGATATCTTTTTTTATAGCATATATTTCTTTTCCTCTAGACCACTCTTACTGGCACCACTGCCTTTATCTTTTTATGAGACAATTAGGGTTTCATATTTGTTAGATAAGCTTATCATAATAATAAGGTTGTAACAATGGCAGTGAAACATATATTTAAAAATTGAGCTATTATCTACTATGTATTATGAATAAATATCTTCAATCAGTTCCTTGTACTTATAACTAAATAAAAATGTTTGGAGATATTCACAATCTGTTTTCTTCATATTTAATACTTAATGTATAATTTCAAGGCAAAGACTGAGACATGCTTAGATAATAAGAGTAACTTCTATAATGAAAAAGTAACTTATCTTTTTTAGTCACTAACAAAATTTAATTCAAATATAAATAATCTGCTTTCTAAATTTAGGTGTTGAAATGTCGTATCCTGCCCCAAAGTCCTAGGGAAATGGTGAAAAAGATTTAATACTGAACTCATTAGAAAAGTAAATGCAGTAATTAACAAATTCTATGATTCTCTTTGTTAAAATAAATTTCATCTCTACTTATTGAATCTTTAAATGAGACACATAACAGTATGATTTGTGTGTAGTGCTTCCTTCAGTCCTTTCTCCCCATCACACTCCAGTGTAGCACATTGGTGTGATTTGCAATGTTAATGCTTTGAATCCCTAGAAATTATGAGATACATCAAATTTCTTTTTTAGAAAATTCTGCATAAAATGTTATCTACAAGCGATGTAATATACATAAATGCTTCTATGTTTTAAACTAAGCAAAATTTATGGAATAATAAAGATTGTATATCCATCCAAGGGAATAATTGCCATATAGGGAGCCTCGGTATCTCAAATAGGTTGATTCCTGGACTTTAAATTGGCCCCTGATTGTGTTGTTTAATGCCAGCAAACAGTAGTGCTGCAAGAAAGGCTGGCTGCCAGGAAAGGGCATTTTCAAAGTCACACAGCATGAACATTTTCTTATCAGAATCCTTTATAAGGGGAAAAAAGTAATATTTCAATAAGTTGTTTATTTTAAAATTTGTAAGCAGAAAAGCAGAAAGCAACTGTCATTCATTCGGTATAGTCATGAAAAAGATAAGGTCACTTTCCCATTATGAGATGTCATAAGTAGAAATAATAGCAACACGTGTATGATCAATTTGTATTTTTAATTTATCTCTTGAGGTGTATAGAGAAGCATTAGACATAAACAGATTTACAATAGGAAAAATTAAATAACTGATTGAATGTTACATTTAGAAATGGCTATGAATTTTATGATCTTCCCAAAATATTAACTTATTTTAGCATCTGAGATATGTTAATCATCAATAGGCAGGCAGTTTGTGTGGCAGCCTGCGTCTGTTTCTTTTGTTCTATACTCAACTGAGAACTATTAGCTTTTGGGGTCACTTGTGAAACAGGTTGCTGTATCAGATTGAATTAGTGATATGTTTGTTGTCTCTAAAATCCAGAGGCCCTTTAGATATTATGCCTCTTTTTAGCTATAAGAGGGGCCAGACACAACAATTGATCCTTCACCTTAGAAGGGATAACTCAACATGCCTTGGACCAATAGACTCAGAAATATTACTGAGATGGAGGGTCCTTGAATTTTTGAGTGATTTATTTCCTACCTCCTGACACACAAATGTCTTACCAATATATTTACACTAAATGACACTTAGTGCTCACTAGGCTCAATCAATGTAACAGCATCAATGTAATAGAATACTATAATATATCATGGAAGGGAAAGACAAATAAGTAAGGTACCTGTGGACAGAGGACTTTATAGTTGATATACCCCTAAGGTAGGATAGTGAAGGGCTATTGACAACTTGTCAGCCAAAAGCAAACTGTTTCTGGCAGTTTACCAATAGGTGTATAAGAAATGCCAGATCAAGAGCAACATATCAGGTACTACAGGTGTGTTAATTTTCTCAAACAATGAAACTATACAGAATGCAAGCTTCAATTGGGGTCACCACATAATTAAGTTTGCCACACTCTTTTGTCATTTGCTAAGATCCATCTGTTTGCCACATAAGCCAAAAAAGCATGTGGAATAGAGATATGGGGGAAATAACCACCCCTGCATCTTTCAAGTCCTGGATAGTGGTATTAACATCTACAATCCTTCCAGGAATACGGCATTGCTTTTGGTTAACATTTTGGTAAGTAAGAGCAGTTCTAGGGGCTTCCATTGTGCCTTTTCTACCCAAATAGCTCCAACTCCGCAGGTTAGGGAACCAATGTGGGGATTCTGCTAGTTGCTGAGTATTTTTATTCAATTACGGACTCCAGAAATGTAAAAATAATCCCTAGATATGTTTGGAGAGCCACTAGAACCACTGGGAGATGAACCTGACCTAAAACCTCATTAATCACTTGACCTATTTAAGTCCCTACTCTAACTGGGCAACCACAGTGACATTTTCAGGCTACAGGAACTTGTGTCAGATCAAAGCCAGTGTCCAATACCCCACCCCCAGAAGTCGAAATATTTCCCTCTCACCAATGTATAGTCACCCTGGTACGTGGGTCTAAGTACTTTTTGGGAAGGCTGGAAGAAGGACTAACTATATATTTTGAACAGTATAATGGGATCTTTCCTTAAGAAGGAACAACTGCCCCTCTATTCAAGGTGTTCTGAGTCAATAAACTGGCTTATGTCTGGGGATTCACTAAGGGGTTGTGCCTCTTTTGGTTATTAAAGTTAAACTTATGTTCATTAGACCTACAACTCCACCATCTGTACAAATCCAGGAATAATTTAATAGCCTGCCTACCTATTTATATTTTATGGACATCATGATCATCTAGCCAATTATATAGGTCTCTGCATATTAAACTATTCTGACAACTGTCTTGTTCCTGCTGTCCATTATGATAAGCACACCTACCACTTGACTTTGTAGACTAAGAGGTACCACTTGACCCCTGTCAACTTAGGATCTCATTGTCCCCATTGTGTTATAGATCCAAGTTTGATTGTAGCAGTTACCACCATAATTGCTGAGCTTCAGAGACAAACAACCACTGAATACTTCAAGGATTTTAGCACTCCCCTCACAACTTTATTTCTCATAGTCATGGTAGAAAGCATGTCTTCTGGAACTTTGTAAGTTGACTGAATAGGAATTATAAGATAAATCCACTGTAACACTTCAATCTCCCTGAGTCTTTGAATACTTTCTTCTAAGGTAGTTCTGGCATTTAGGTTTCATTTAGTGTAAGCCATTATTGCATCCCATGTTTCTTCCAAGCAACCAAACAGACTGTTGGAACCCTTTCTAACCCCTCAAGCTAAGATATTGAATACAGAATCTCTACTTAGTGGGCCTATATCAATAAACATGGCTTAATCCAATCTTATCTTCCTTGCACCATGAGCCAATATTCTCAAGATCCCTTTCTACATATGTCCCCCAGACTTCTAACTGTTAAATTAGAAAAATTATGCAGTTTCTTTGATATGCAGTCCATGTTTTCATGAGACTCAATGTGTACCTCATCCTTAGGGGTCTGCTGGAACTGGTGTCTATTTATATGTATAGAAATGAAGAGGAATGGTGGGAGTAGGTCATAAATATAATCACCCATGCCTTGACAGGAAACATTCTCAGGGGAGGCCATTAGAGATTTTCAGGCAAAGGAGGGTTGACTTCCTCAAGCAGAGATGGATGGGCTACTTCTACTACTAAAGAAGACTCAGAGAAATTAAGGGTTTTTATTTTCCCAGATTTATTGGAATCATTATGTATGTCCCAATTTTAATTTTCATCATCCCATTCTATCCCAAACAATACCCTCACATGATGAGAAAACACCCTGAGAAGATGAGAATCCAATTTGTGCTGTAATTCAACATCTTGCAGGATGAAGCTCTCTGTGTTTGATTTTCAGAAATTATAACTCTGAAGCTTCTTCAGCAGATCAGGATTTATTCCAGGATAGCTATAGAAGTTTTCAGGTATTTTATACAAATTTTGAGCTGGGAATTTGAAGCCCAGACTTCATCCTTTTTCCATTTTCTTCAATGCAGTTTGCAGTAGCTAGTAAATCCTATCATACCTCAGTTTGACTAGAGTGTTCTGACTTGGTAAATACATGGTCACTGAGAACCTCATGTTGTATAGGTATTTAGTTGGGAGTATCCAATGGCTGTATTTTGTGTATCTCTATTGCTACATCATGCCCTGAATTACCAATGGTCTCTTTACCACTGGAAATAGAATCATCAGTGACTTTACAATAAATTAACCCAGAGAACCAATGCCAGAAAACCTCGAACCAATTCATAAAATTCATCCTTAAGACCTTGTTCCTCTAGAACCACTGCCAGTACCAAAATCTGTACCAGTCAGTGTTCAATCAGATAAACAAAATCAGCAGGGGAAATATATTAAGATTTTTGCTGTAAAGAATTAGTTTATGTGATTCTAGGGGCTGGTTAGGGAAACCCAAAATACTCAGGACAGGACAGCAGGAAGGACACTTCAGAACTCTAAAGCACAGGCTAAAGTATTTAATACTTATCCATCAGCAAAGTTTCTTTTTCACTAGGGAAGTTTCAGCTCTTCTTTTAAGGTCATTTAACTGATTGAATCAGGCCAACCGTATTATTTGGGTAATCTCCCTTAAAGTCAATAAATTCTTGTCTAATTATAGGCTTTAGTCACATTTGCAAAATACCTTCTTAGTAATGCCTAGATTAATGTTTGATTGTATAACTGAAGACTGTAGCCTAGCAAATTGACAAATCAAAAGACCACCATATCCTAGATATTATGTTCATTTAATAGATCCTTCACTGGCTTATCCCAGTTAGTAGAAAGATTTAGAGAAAGAAGTTCTCAAGATTTTATTCAGGCATTCACTGATTCCATTCTTGTCATTAAAACTATCTTAAGAATTGGACTGTAGCTTTATGTCTTAGAAGATATCACAATTTCTGTTCTTCTTCATCCTCTTTCAGTGATCTCTCCTCATCCTCCTATGTTGCATAAGGAGCCAGACAAATTCACATTCAATTGGCAAATAATCAGGCAGCTTAAATAACTTGGATTTTATCAGCCTTGCAATCAAGGAGAAGAGAAGCTTCTCCCCAATATTCTGGAAATTTTCCAACATGATTCAAAAACTATATGCTAACTAACTACATTAAATAAAGAGACCACAATTTATGTGAAACAGTACATTTCCTCCCAGTCAATTTGGGTAAAGTATATAGAATCTGGAATCAAAGTTATACAAATATCTATTATGTCTTAAGCAGGAATTTATTCAGAACTATTTTTTTCTGAATATTATCATTATTGTACTGTGCTACTTCCCCACTTTATTTCGCTGACTTATCAATTAAATCTATTGGATGTGTGTGCAGATGCATGTGTGCTAGTGTTGCTCTCATTATCATGAATAATTAATTGAGTTTTTCTTATAATCTGAAAATATGAGTCAAGTTGCCTCACTAAGCATAATGCAGAGAATAATTTCTTAGATTCGACCATATGTTAACAGATATTCCTATTATATCGCTTGAGATAATTATCTTTCGGGGAGACAATTTGGAAGATTGTATCAGTACAGGAAAAAACAGTGAGACTGCAATAATTCAGTGAACTTTCTTCCTGCTGCTTTGTTACTCTTCTTTTACTCATGCTTCTTTGTTTCTATGGGGTAAATTTAGAAAAATATTCATTAAACAAATATCACTAAATCTAGACAAACTCTTTGTTCCATTCCCTTTACTGGGATATCATCTTGTAATTTAACAAAATTTTTAATCAGAAGTCTTGACTACAGTACCAACTAGCAAAAAGAACAAACCTTCAGAGAAGATATTTGAAAATACTCTTAACCTCCATACTCATATTTAAGATATAAAAAGTGTCAGAGCACATGGAGATAAAAATTAACATCTACATATTTCTACAATAGTGCTCTGTAGTTATAAGTCAACTTCATGGACACGTGACTACCAAATACATACTTCATAAAATAATGATAGTTCAAACATAACAGGCTACTCAGGCAACAGAGTATTTGGTACAAATATTCATTAAATACTAACAAAAGTGTACTTGCACTGGAGAAAATATTGAAAATTTAAATGATACAGAGAGATCATCCACTGTGATCAGATTAATCAGATAGGTTTATGATTCATATTTTAACTTTCTATTCCCTTTTTCCTTCTTCTAGAAATAGCTGAAGAATGCATTTATAGATAACTGATGAAATTTCAAATGTAAGGGATGTAAATTCAAAAATTGTATTTTCTAATATTCATTTCAAATAAGAAGCCTGTAGAGGCATGTTTCTCTGTGAAATTTTATAAATCTAAATTATTAAATAGCATCGTGGGTTAAAATTTTCATACCATAGTAGGGAGTAACAGTAAGGTCCCCAGTTTTTATTAGAAATGCTAACTTGCTGCTATAGTAACCCGGTGTGTCCCAGTTTGGAAGATCTCTTGATGAGTATAAAATTAACCCACGTCACTAAATAAAATGTCAAAAAAATCATTAATGACTTAAAATTGAAAACATGAAATAGCTGGTTACTTATGTATACAGTATCAAAATGTGGTTAATCATAGCTTTGTAGGGAAAAATATAAATCATTTGAAAACTTCCCTGTAATTGAAATGTAACAACATGCCTCTATCCTGCAATTCAACCTGATGATGTCCAAATACAATAATTGTTGACTCATAAGAAACATATTATTTCACCCTAAGCCTCTTGAATCCTCTCCTAAAATGTTATGCTTCTTTAAGATGAATCTGACAGAATTTGACACTCACACAAAAGCCTGTATAGTAGGCATGTACCCAAGCATCATTGTGACATTCAGAGATATTCTAGTTTTGGCAACTATTTGAGATTTGTGGCTCTCCTTTGACATTTACAAAGATTCTGAGACTAGTTCCGAAAAGGGCTGGAGCATTTTCACTGGATATGTGGTTTCTTCAAAGGCCACTTTAAGATTAAACTGTCTAAAAAAAAAAAAAAA
>RJWJ010026313.1:0-23125 GCA_004363605.1 Indri indri
GAAAGGGGCCAGGGAGAGGGACAGGGCAGAACAACAGCGGGAGGGGGGCGGTCAGGCGGGGGCCAGGTCCCCCCAGGCCTGGGTGGACACTCTAAGGAGTCATCGGTTATGCTTTAGAAAAAGCAGTCTGCTGATCTGTGGAGACGGGGGCACAGGGGGCGCAGAGGGCTAAACTGTGGAGGCCAAGTCTTTTGTGCTGACCCTGCTTAGTTCCAAAAGGTGTGGAATTAGAAATATTTTGCCACGGGGCAGGAAATAAAACCCTTTTCCTCAGCATCCTGTGGAGAGTGGGCATCCTCACCAGTAAGCCACAAGGCCCTCCAAGGCAACCCGGCCCCACGTCATCCACGCACAGATGAGGACACCGTGGCCAACATAGTTAAGGACCTTCCCAGGACCGCAGGGCCACCAAGTGGCACGGGTAGGACTCAAGCCTGCCTGACTCCACAGCCCACACCACGTCCACACAAGGCCTTAGACGCGACCTGGGCCAGCCCGATTTGTTTTAGAGGTAAGGAGACTGAGCCTCAGCGACAGGCAGCCTCTCTCCCCAGGACTGGAGCCCGGAGGCTCAGCTCTGTCTGTTTTCTCTCCCGTACCAAGCAGCCTCCTTGTGGGTGGCAGAAGAGAAAGTGTCCCCTAAACAAATGCCATTAGCATACAGCTGCAAGCAAAACAATGTCCCCATGGCTTGGAGGCCAACCTCCCGAGGCCACGTGAGGAACAGCTGCTGTGGCGCTGGAGCATGTGCTCTGCCGCCCCCTCTCCCAGGAACATAAAACTCGGGAACGAACGTTGGGCAGGAGCCCGTGGGAACGAGGCCTGCGCTCCCCTCTCCAGGGGCTGCCCCGGCAGCAAACTGTGCTCCCAGTGGAATTCCTGCTGAACATCTGGCTTGTGCAGGGAACGGGTGCCTGGATTCCGCTGCCACAGGGGCTCGGCGTGAGCCCACCGATTCTGGGGCTGTCACCCCTGACCCCACAGAGACCCTGCTTCTCGGGGCCACATTCTGACCCTGGAAATCTGGAGCGAATTAGGGGGGAATTTAGACAGATGTTGCTCCTTCCAGCTTCCTGTGGAAATTAAGTGAAACCAGGAGGCATCTCATTCAGGGGAGAAGACGAGAGATGTGAGGAAAACAGAGGAAATAAATACACGAGGTGTTTGTTTGCAAAGCGGTTGTTTCTTCCTTCTCAGTGCTCCTCAGAAGGACGCTGGCCACTGGCAGGGCACGTCGCAGCACAGCAAGCCCTCGGCTTCCACCCTCGCCCCCACGAGGGCAACCACCAAGACGAGCGCACAGGCCCTCACACTGCTCGCTCCTGCACGCTTCTGAGCCTGTGCTACTTCCTCTGCCTGGAATGCCCTTCCTTACCTTCCCTCTCTGGAGAACCTCTATTCAATCCTCACGGACCAGCTCAGGCGGTAGCCCTCGGACTCCCTCCCTCCTACCTTCCCGAGCAAAAGTGGCGGCTGCTTCTCTGGGTTCACCGGTGACCCCATAAATATCTCCATGGTGAACTTGCTACATGGACTTGGAGGGCAGTTGGTTATTCTATCCGTCTCCCCTGCTAGCCCATGGCAGATGCTGCTTCTTAATCATCTCTGTGTCCGCAGTGCCAAACAGAGGCCCTGGCACAGAAGATGAACCCAATAAATGTTTAAGGACTGGGTGGGAGGAGAGGGAAGACATGGAAGTGGAAATAGAGTGGGGTGCAGTGGCACGTGCCTGCAGTCCCAGCTACTAGGGAGGCTGAGGTGGGAGGATCGCTTGAGCCCAGGAATTCAAAACCAGCCTGGCCAATATAGTGAGACCCCATTTGAAAAGAAAAGAAAAGAAAAGAAAAGAGGAAAAAAAAAAAAGAAGCAGCAATAAATAAAGAAAAAAATATTGGTTTCTTCGGGGTATTTGCAAGTCCCTCTATTCTTCCCTATTGATTTGAGCCTCCGTCTGCCTCTTTGAATTAAAATGCCTCAAGAAAATTCATTGATCAGGCTGTAATAAGGCTGAGCTGAGCAACACCAATAATGAATAATAGATAAATAAAAACTTCTTAAACAAGATAGGAGTTCATTTCTCACTGACATAAAGTCATACTGAGTAGGGTGAGGCTGTTCTTTACAGTCATCAGGGGCCCAGGCCACTTCTGTCTTGTTGCTCCACCATCCCAGGGGGTTGTACTCACTTAGGTGGTCCAAGAGAGCGCCCACCATGTCCGCACTCCAGCCACAAAGGGGCAGCAGGCCAGGCAGGCACACTCCTCCCTTCAAAGGCACACTGGAATTTGAGTACAGTAGTCCCCCGATCCGCGGCGGGTACGCTCCAAGACCCCCCGTGGATGCCTGAAACTGCGGATAGTACTGAAACCTACATTCACTGTTTGTCCCTATACATATGTACCTACGGTCAAGTTTAATTTATAAGTTAGGAGAAGTAAGAGATTAATAACAACTCTAGTAATAAAATAGAACAATTATAGCATACATTGTAATAAAAGTTATATGAATATGATATCTCTCTCTCTCTCAAAACATCTCATCCTACTGCACCGCAGGTAACTGAAACCACGGGACATGCAAGTGCCGACAAGAAGGGACCACTGCACACGGCCTGTCCTCACCTCCCCCGTCCACGCCTCGTGCAAGACAAGCTGGGAATTATGGTCCTGTGCCGAGCACTTGCACGCCATGGCGAAAGTTCTATTTCTACATAAAAGGGGGAAACGATGGATTTTGGAAACAAACAGAAATCTTTTCCAAAATAACAACAAACGGAAACAGTTTTTAGGGCGGGGTGTGGTGTCTCACGCCTGTAATCCCAGCACTTTGGGAGGACGAGGCAGGAGGATGGCTTGAGGCCAGGGATTAGAGACCAGCCTGGCCAACATAGTGAGACTGCATCTCTGCAAAAAATAAAAAAATAAAAATAAACCGGTTTTACACAGTTCAAAGCCCTAACATTTTCATTATATGTTTGACCATCCCAACAAACTCGCCAGGGAACCGCGGCTTGGGGTAGAAATGCCTTTGGCCGAGGACACTATGAGCAGTGAAGGAACCCAGAAACTCAAATACTAGTCTTTGGTGTAACCTGGAACTTCAGATTAAAACCTCACAAATACTAGAAAGAGGAAAAGAGATGACTGCGCAGCTGTATAGGAAGAAGATCCGGGGGTCTGGTTTGATCCCTTGCTCAGTGTGCTTGCTGCACTCTGTGTCTGTCTGCAGAGCTAACATCCAGGGCAAAGGGGTGAGTGACCTGCTTTCCCAGCCAGCCACCTGGAACGCTGTGTCCTGGGGGCCAGCCCTTAATGGGAACACTGAGAAATGCAAGCACATCCTGGGCGAGACAGGCTGGGAAGTGTCTGGACGCCTGTCCTGTGAGGAAACAGCCACAGCTAAAGCCCACGGAGGAAGGTGAACTCCAGGGGATGCAGGCCCTTATCTTCCCATCTGTGTCACGGTGAGGACACAGTGACCTCATTCTGGGTGGCTCTGAGGAGCAGCACAAGGAGGAGGGGAAGAGTCACCGGGACACAAAGGCGGCTCAAAGAGAGGTAAGGGGAGTCAGGTGTGGCAGGTAGTGAGGCGTCCCTAAGGGCTCACACCGAGGCTGGTGATGCACCGAGAGGGACCCTGTAAGGCAGGAGCCTTTACCTGGAGGCTCCTGCAGCTGAGTGCAGGCAGGTGTGTCTGCGGGCACCTGGGACAGGGGCCATAGCTTCCTTGAGATCTCCAAGGAGTCTGGGACCCGAACGAGGGTCAGTGGACTGGCCCACTGGGTACTCTCAAGGCTCCTGTCCCCTCTAAGATCCCATGACCCCTGGTGTAGGCGCACAAATGACCCTATGAGGAGAGCTCAGCATGGCAGAGAGAAACTGGGGGCTCACCAGGACTGAAGATGGCCGTGAGCCCCCCTCCCCAGGGCCGTGTGTGCCGCAAAACCCAACCACGTGAACCACCCGTGTGGCAAGCTTGGAGCTCACGCTCCTCCCCTTGCTGAGGCCAGGCTGTCTCCAGCACCCCAACCCCCAAATGTGGGTCCTGGGGTCCCACATTCATCACACACCAGCCCTGGCACCATGGATGGGTGCTGGCTTTTCTCTGGGACACCCTACCAGCCAGCAGATGTCTTTTTATGTTTCTCACCACTGTTTTTTGTCTTCCACAATTAGAGACCCTCCTGTTTATGAAGGCGGTGTAGAGTGACGTGTAAACTGGCTGTTCGTGAGTAGCAGTGCAGGGGGTGGGCAGAGAGGGACAGATGAAATGCTGCAGACACCTGAGTCCTGGCCCCAGCCCTGGTGACCTTGAGCACCTCCTCTCTCGTCTCTGGGCCTCGGGTTCCACCTCTGTGAGTGTGGGGAGGAGACTCTGCGGATGCAGAGAGATAATGGACGCATGTGCCTGGCCCAGTGCCTGACAGGCGGAGGGACCTTGACAGTGTTGGTAGCTCACCTTGCACCTCTCAGGGCTGTCTGAGCATTAAGTGAGCACCTGGCTCCAAGCCCAGCACACGGAAGGAGCTTGATGGCTCCCGTTCCCTGCCTCCCCTGTGCACACCCTGTGTTAGGGACCGAATCACGTACCCCTCAAAATTCACATACTGATGTCCCAACCCCCAAGACCTCAGAATGTGACTGTATTTGGAGATATGGGCTTTAAAGAGGTTGTTAATGTTAAGTGAGTTCGTCGGGATGGACGGCGATCCAGGCTGTGGTGTCCTCGCGAGAAGAGGCTGGGACACAGAGCAGCAGAGTGAAGACCATGTGAACGCAGAGGTAGCAGGTGGCCATCGACAAGCCACGGACAGAGGCCTCAGAAGAAAACCCCCCCCCCCCAGCCCACACCTCAGTCTCGGAATTCCAGCCCCCAGAATTGTGAGAAAATCAATTTCTGTTGTTTAACCCACTCAGTCTGGGGTACTTTGTCGTGGCAGCCAGACTGAACGTATACAGCCTGCAGTTCTCCAGCTTTGTGCCTTTGTCCCCACCTCGGTGCTGTGCTGCCCCTGTCCCGAGGCCTAGGGATGACCTGGGGGAGCCTTAGCAAACCTTCGTTATACCTTTTCAGACCTTAATGGGCCCAAGAGTCACCCAGGAGCTTTGCTAAAATGCAGACTCTGGGTCAGTAAGCCTGGACGGGCCTGGGAGTCTGCGTTTCTAGTACAGCTGTGCCAGGGCTGCTGGGCCACGGCCCACACTTTGAGTAGCAGGACGCTGGCTGGGTGGTAAAGCCAGGTGGGTGAGTGACGAGGGACAGTCCAGTGCCCCTGAGTCCTGGGTGTGGGTTGCAGCTCTAGCTCCTCCCCCTCCACAACCCACCCAGAGGAGGACAGGAACTGCTTTGGCTGGGGGAGGAGAAGGGCAATGGCAACGCTGGGCAGCTTCAGGTGACCTTCCGAGGGGAAATAACCACGTGTAGGCCCCAGGACAGCACCTCTGGAGGACCACCTGCTTCTGCCATCAGCGGGAAGTCACCTCCAAGCTCCTCTGGTCCCTTAGTCCATCACCTTCTTGACACAGACAGGGAGACTGAGACCAAGACCAGCTGCATAATTTGTGGGGCTTGATGCAAAATTGAAATCAGAAGCCCCTTGTTCAAAAAGTACTAAGAATTTCAAGAGAGTGACAATAGAGCATGACACCAGGTGCAGGGCCCTTCTAAGCCTGAGGCCTTGTGCACAGGGGGTACCCGTATGAGGCCAGCATAAGTCAGAGACACTCACAGTGAGCCAGAGCTCAGCTCAGCCTGACCCTCAAGCCTCCTGAGTCCCCACTGGCTGCTCTTTCTATCACACCACACCACCTCGCCCTTGCCCCCCGAGCTTGCCTGCCTCGGGAGACCCAGCTACAGCCGGGCAGTGGGTGCCAGGGACAGGGAGGGAGTCCAGGGCCTCACAGCCTCCTTCCACCCCAAGGTCTCTGGTTGTACAGTGCTGCGGCCAAGGGAGGCCTGACCTCCCTGCTGCCTTCCCAGACCTACAAGTTCCTCTGATTCTGTGGGCCTGGCCCATCTGAGCAGTTCTGTGCCACCTTTAGCTGATGGCAAAGTGGTAGGAGACAGCACCAAGAAAGGCTGTGTAAGAATGTTCCAGGAAGAAAGGGTAGGGAGATTGTCCCCTCCAGTGGAGGTGAGAGGTAGCCCAGCCTATTCAGGAAGTGCTGTGGGGCGGGCATCAATTTCCAGGGGGGGCCAGGTGGCAGAGGGCAAGACCACAGGCTCTCTAAGGGGACCTATCGATGAACCATGGGGAGTGACAGCACTGTGTCATGGTCAGGCTTGCTTTTAGAAAGGCCACACTGCCAGCTGGGAAGAAGAAGAGGTTAAAATGGCAAGTCTGAGAGGAGGCCACTTGGTGGTCATTGGCCCGGTGCAGGCGGTAGCCCTGGGGGTGGCAGGGAGGGGCTGGCCACTGCTGGCAGAAGTGACAGCTTGCTGGTTCTCCTTGAGTATGGGGATTGGGTCAAAAAGTGAGCCCCAGGTTTCTGGCTTAACTGGTTGAATAAACGGTGCTGCCTGCCATCCAGCGAGATGGGTGCAGCAGAACACTTTCCATTGAAAGTGCTGGAAACCTAATCAAACTGGCCTTTAAGAAGAGGAAAGGGGAGTGGCTGACCCATATAAACAAAAGGTGTGAGGGCAGAGCCCTCACTTCAGGCACACCTGGAGCCAGGGTTCGACCACGTCGTCGGCATCTTCTCTCTCCGTTCCTGGCTCAGGTGCTTTGTGCTGACTCCATTCTTGACAGCTCTTCCCACAGGGTCTCGGGGCAGCCGCGGGCACCTCTCCCAGCTACATCCTTCCAGGTTTAAAATCGCAGGCAAACGAGAGCTTGTGTCCTACCAACCCTCTGAGATTTGCTCTGATTGGAGTAGCTTAGGTCACATGCTCACCCCTCAGCCAATCGCTGTGGTTGAGCTAATTGACTTAGACCTGATCCGTGATCCACTCCTCGGCTGCGGTGGAGCAGGAGAGACCAGAACGTCTAAGAGGGGAAGGAGTGGATCCAAAGAAACACCGGGCTCTTACCGGGACAAAGGGAAATAGAGGCTAGGGAGACAAACCACAGCCTTCCAGCTCTGTGGGCAGCACGGGGGAAGGATAGCAGGTGGGGCGAGGACAAGGTGATGAGTGCAGATTAGAAGGTGTGGGGTTTGCAGGGTCCGCGGGCCAAGCAGAGGGAGAGATGTTCAGCAGGGAGCAGGGAGAGAGAGAGGCCAGAGAAGGATCTGGAATTGCCGGCGTGGAGGTGGTGAGGGGAAGATAATGACATGGACTTTGGGAGCCATTCTGGACTCTGCTTGAGGAATAGACAGTCAGATTTAGGGACAGTCTCTTCCTCCGTTTGCTCTTTAGGATCAGGCAGTGGAACAGCCCCGCAATCCTGGGGTGAGCAACGCCCCAGCTTCCTTCTTACAACACCAGCTCTCTCTTCTTGTCTTGGATAATCTCACACCTTCCTCTCGCTTCATGGATATCAGGACCTGACTATATTTGAGAGCTGTTGGAGCCACTGGTGCTGCAAATGGGAGAGATCCCTGCCAGGCCTTGGTACCAGGACATGTGAGGTGCCAGGGTCCCTCGGGGCTGATGGGCATGTTCTGGAAATGACACAAGCCAGCACCTCCCTAGGAGACAGAAGGACGAGCAGCTCCAAAAGGAGATGACACTGATGACACCTCCCACCTCTCCTGGTAGCCTCCGCCCCATGCCCATCATGCAGCGGGACCTCTGGCAGGGCCGGGAGGACTCCAGAATGGGGAAGGTTTGTGAAATGTTGCAGTGGAAAAGGGGACACGGTGGCCCGTGTAAGTCTTGGATATGCTTAAGATGTGGTATCTCTGTGTCCTGGTGGCTTCACCAGGATAACAAAACATCTCCAGTGTTACTGTAAGCCAGCGTGGTCTCTACCGTCATTGCTTGTTACCTGGCAACTCCTGGCCCATGACTACTGAAAAAGGTCCTGGCAAAGTGTGCCCCGCCATGTCCACTTTCCTCTATCTTGCTTACTGTCTGAACCTTGAGTTTCTTTAGGATGGCAATGTACCACCTAGAAAAATTATACCCCTCAACATCCTTAATAGCTAAGGGGCAACATGACACATGGCTGGACAGTGAGATTGTGTTCATGTGGATTATTACTCAACAAATCT
The DNA here is from genome assembly GCA_004363605.1 of Indri indri. Taxonomy (NCBI): domain Eukaryota; kingdom Metazoa; phylum Chordata; class Mammalia; order Primates; family Indriidae; genus Indri; species Indri indri. Next base: position 8,157 of record RJWJ010026313.1, read on the forward strand.
GCATTCTCCTCCTCTCCCACTGTGAGTGGAGCGTAAGTACTTACCCGTCGATGTTGGGCTTGGCTACAAGGCTTACTTTGGAATGTCAGTGAAAGGAATAGCAGAGACCTTAGATTTGCTTGTGTAGTTTGGCTGCTTCTTGCATTGATGATTCACCATGAGAAGGGCCTTCCCAGGTATTCACTGCTTGCCCAGCCTGGGTCACAGAACTAGTACCCTTAGAGCCAAGACCAGCCGATCCAAGTCTGGTGTACTGCCCAGATGAGCCCAACCTGAATTTGAGGGTGGTTGTTACAGAGCCATTACCCTGGTAATAACTGACCAATGCAGAGATATAAATAGACATTGCTGGTGGAGCTGCTGGGAGAGCTCTTTGACAGGGACAGACTTAGCTGACAAGTCTTCTTCTCTTTGAATGAAGACAGACTCAGTGCTTGGAGGGGTGGGGAGAGGCAGGCCCCCTTACCACCACAGGTGATGGAAGCATGCTAAGCGTGGCTGCATGGGAAGACAGAATGAGCCTCCATCCCTGACAGCACCATGACACCATCGTGTCAGCCTTGCAATGCCTCACTCTGGACTTCCCCTTACCTAAGAAAAATCAAACTGCTGATTTGATTAAGCCACTTCTTTTCAGGTTTCTGATACTTGCAGCCAGATGCAATTCCTAACTGAGAGACACAGGTAACTGTTGGTATTAAAGCCACACTTGTGTTTGAGATCACCCAGGGAGAACATGAAGGGTCTCAAGAGGGTCCAGTAGAATCCTGGGGAATGTAGCTCAAGAATGTTGGAGAGGAAGCCCACAGAAGCGACTGAGAAGGAAGGGTCTGGGGGAACCAAGAGATGTGGTGCCAGAGGCCACAAGCGGAGAGAATTTCAACAGGAGACAGGGATAGACCAGGCTAAACGCAGCAGTGGGATGCAGGAACATGAGGAAGAAAACTTCTCAAGAGATTTAGCAAACCAGAAGGTCCTTGACCTTGGCAGGGGAGGTTTGGTTCAGGGTTGGGGACAGAAGCCAAACCACACAGTGTGATAGAATCCCAGCCCTCTGTGGCTCCCTCCATGGGGGAAGGACGCTTGAGGAAGGATGATGCAATGGGAGGAAACCGCTCCTTGGCCAGCTGCAAAGACCATTTCTCCGCCTTGCCTCCAGGATGAAATCTAAGCCCAGTCTGGCATCCAACCCTCCAAGGCATGGATGCAGCCAAGACGTGGCCCCGCCTGCCCAGCCTCCCTCCCCCACATTACAGGAGTACCACTACCCACGGTTTTTGGCCATGCATGCTGTCTTCCTTTGGACTGCCTTCTCCTGCCTACCCTCGGCCTTCAAGATGGCACGAATGTCACCCCCTGTAATGACAAAGATCACTCCTTTCTCCAGGCTCCTTGCACCTCTCTGTGAATGCCTTGAATCATATTGGCTGGGTCCAAGTGGGTCCTGCTCCCCCGGGTGGGGACAGTGTCTGTGTTGTCTGCTCCCCACAGGGCAGAGCACACTGACCTGGCACATGCAGGGGTCACTAGCCTTAGGGAGTTGTCATGGGCTGGTGACAGTGTGCCCTATATGAAGTCCCCAAGCCAGGGGGAGTGAGTGGTGTCTACAGAGCCACGTCTGTCCCCTTCCACCCCTACAGAGCTGCCTTTGGAGAGCTCAGGAAGGAAGCGGAACAATCGGCAGAGAAGCGTGAGGGTTTCTGCCCTGCTCCTCTCTGGAGGCTTCCCAGAGGGCAGCTGCTTCCTTTCTCTCGTTTTAGCACAAGAAGACATGATTGTGACCAAATTTAGAAAACAACCAAAATTTAAAATACAACCCATATTTTAAAATCCATTTCCACAGCCCCACCCCACTAAAAGGAATGTCTCTTCTGAGCAATGTGGGTGAGGAATCTGCAGCAGTGATTTCCTGGTTTGGGGCCCGGGTGGGGAAGGAGAGGGGTCTTCACAGCACAGACAGACAGACCTACCCCACCAGCCAATGGGTGGGATGATGAGGCCCTGGGGAGAACAGGGCCAGACACAGGGGCAGATGGGCCCAAGTTCAAGGAAGCATCTTCTTGGCTTCATGTTTCTGCCAATAGCTGGAGAGGATGGATGCCTCTGGAAGCCACCTCCGAGACCAACCACAGAGGATGGGCCCCTCCTTAGTGCGATGCTACTTTTAGCACATTGTTCTGCTGTGCTTTGTGGGGAACAGAGGGAAACCCAGGGAACCAAACAGTGTCTCCCACCTTATATAATAATAGAAACCAGGTATCAGATGTATGCTCCGTGCCAGGTGCTGTACTAGGAGGGTTTTTCATTTAATGTTGCCAGGAATTCGACATGAGTCATATTGCCTCAGAGATTTTCATAAGGGGGGAAAAAGGTCTTGGTGTGCCAGAATGAAGGAGATGAATTTGTCAGGAACAAAGTAAAGGCTTGCTTTGCATGTATGGCATTCAAGAGGCAGTTTTGATAGGCTGTCAGATACGCTACTGTGTCCTCTGGCCATCTTAATAGAGATAAAGAGGCCAGGTTAAAGGAGGCTATAAACTGACTGAACTCAGTCCCCATCTGCCTAAATGGGGCCCATTCTCTCCAAGTCTCAGTTTCTTCCCCTAAAAATTGGAGCTGGAAAATACCTCCTTCATGAGGTTGTTGTGAAGGTTAAACAAGGAATGCGTGAAAATCAGCACCGTGCCTTACAGGTAGTGCACACTTAGTAAATGGTAATAATCATCATTGTTGGCATAAACCTTGGCCTTATAATGGAGTTGAGGTTTTCTGCCAGGGGTTGGAAGAATCTGGGATGGATGTTGTTACCTTGTGCACCCGAACCCCTATTATGAGGGAGACTAAGTCTGCATTTCCCCAAGGACAGAACAATACTTACTGGGCAAAAGCTATTATGGAGCCAATTCCAGCCAAATAAAAGGAATTGTAATAATGAAAGAAAGACTGCTGCCTTTGGGCAGTGAGAACTTATGGTTCTTTATATTGTGTATTTTCCAAAATTTTGGCAGTGAGCTTATATTTTTTAATAATCTTGGAAAAATAAAGTATTAAAGTAAAATAAAAAAAACCCCACACACATCAGGAATGCTCCCATTCGGGAGACCAGACTCAATTTGAGATTCTACCAAATGTGAATCTAGTTTCCAAGTGTCAGAAAAGACTGAAATCCATTCTTAGCAGAGGCAATGCCACAGGAGAGCGTCGTGTTCCCCTCTGGGCCAGCCACGCCCTCATCCTCAGAGCACAGAGAGCAGACACCCTGACAAAGTCCCACTGAGTCTGGTTTTGGGAGAACAAGGACCAGATGCTCCAATGGCAGGTGTCACCAAGGGTCTGGGAAGCCCATGGGGCATTAGGGCTGCAAGGTCTCACTCTCCAGGCAACAAAAAAGGGCCTGGCATCGTGCCTGAAAGGATGGCCAATCTCACCATCAGAGGGTGGCTTCCCTTGATGTTTCATAAGAAAGCCTTGAGTTGGAGTCCAAAAGGCAGGCCCTCGGAGGGAGAGGCCAGGGCCAGTGATGGGACAGACATCAGATCCGGCAGCAGATGTCGGTTCTGGTCCCAGCCTCAGCTCCCCTTGCTGTGCGATGCCGGATCAGCCCCTTCCCTCTCTGGGCCTCTAGGTTCCCCATGTGTAGCTTCTGGAGTTGGACAGAGCTTTCCAGCTCGGAGGCAGCAGCTTGATGCCCCAGGCCCTTAGCCACGCTTTCTCCCTAGACTCAAAGTCTCTGTGGCCCAAGAGACCCAAGAGTCTTTCAGCCCTATTGTTCCACCCCTGCTTTTAATGAAGCCACATCTGGAGCATATCTCCTCTCATCCCTGTTTTGCACAGTTCCTCACAGCTGGGTCCCCATAAATCAATTTGTTCTGCAGACAAGTTCCCAGAATTGTCCAGAATCTTACGCAGAAAGGGCAGTTTTATTTCCCTTCGGCTGCTGGTTCCAGAGGTTGTGAGCTGAGCCCAGTCCACTTCAGGACAAGTTCCCCAAGTCTTCCAAACCCTGTGGCTGGCTGGGGCCTCCCAGAGTGGCCGAGGTCCATGCTCCTGTCTGCGGCCACGAGGACGAACCGGCCTCTGGGGCCCTGTTCCCATCCCCTGTCAGGATGCTGGTCCCTCAACTCCACAGCAAAAAGATTGGACTAAAATGAACCCCAAACTCCTTGCAGCTTGGATTCAAAGTTTTCCCAGAGAGATGAACTAATCATGAGAGGAGAAGAGTTGAAAAGTTAGTATCTCTGCAGATGGGGAGGGAAGGAGGACTGGGAACCCCCAAGGACTTCTGTTCTGCCCCAGGCAGCAAACGGCACAGAACCCAGGAATTCTGTGAGGAGCAACCGTTCCGGGGGTCAGGGGCCCACATACGCCTTGTTGTTTCTGACAGTGCTCTAGTCCCCAGGATGTCTCTGGGATTGAGCCACTTGGGATCTTTGTCTGGTCACCATCGGCTGCCCCTTGGGAAGTGGTCCCCGAGCACTGAGTCTAGCAGGTGCCCTGAGCTTCCAGCAGCCCCCCTTGTCCCATTTAGCACAGCCCCTACTGCACAGAACAGGAAAGTGTGGCTCAGAGGGGTTAAGTCACTGGCCAAAAGCCATGTGACCAATAGAATTCAGGTCTGCCCCACAGCAAATCCTGACCTCTCTCCAATCTATGGTGCCAAATGCAGTCGAACCCGGGGCCCCGGTCGTTCCCCTGTAAACAAGAGCTTGAACTCAGACTCCACTGGGAGGAATGTCTTAAAATAATTTTTATCAAGGGAATACATGTACTTGGCTTGAAAATCCTGATAGTCAAGGTTTCTAATGAAATCAGCAACCCCCCGTCCCACCTCTGCTCACCCCTTCTCATCCCCAGACCTGGCTCCCAAGAGAGCCCTTACTTGCAACTCCCCTGGCCGGTTTTTCCTATGTTGGCTTCCATATGTCAAATAACATATTAGCCCTGCTTTCTGGTGATTTTTCAATTTTAGAATATTATTGGCTTCCTGTTATAGAAAATGAAGGTTTTTGTTTGGTTACACCATTTCTCTTGTTCTTGTATCTCTCTGTCTCTGTCTCTGTCTCTCTCTCTCTCTCTCTCTCTCTCTCTCACACACACACACACACACACACACACACACACACACACACACACTGCCTCTCCCCATCCCGCAGCCTACCAATGCCATTTTATTACCCTCACAGCATCTGGGGGCAGCCTGAGCTGGCCTGGACCTCTCTGCAGAGATGCACAATCGGGTCCTGACCTTTGGTTAAATGCGGCAGATTTTGTGCAAGCCTCTGTCTTCCCTCCCTCCCCGAACCCTGGTGAAAACCACATCCCACAAGGACAGTTTGAAGAAACAAGGGCTGGTTAGCCTGCAGCAGGGAAGATTCCGGGACATGTCCTCTCTCCTTGACTCTCGGAGGGGCTGTCCTGGGGCAGAGAGAGCAAACACGCTGGGTGGCCTCACAGGGGATCCGGAACATAAGGGAAGCCACAGAGACAGCGCTTCCAGCTTCATAAAGAAGCTGCCCAAGAACAGAAAATGTTGGCCTGTCCTGTCGAGTAGGAGCTCCCCCTGCCTGGCAGCGGACAAGCTAGGGTCAGCTGACCGTGTTCAGGACGTGGAGGAGGGATTCCTGCAAGAGGAGGGAATTGTGCACGTGACTTCTAAAGTCCCTTCAAAGTCTATAACCCAGCAATTTGCTTCCTTTTATAACAGTTGGCAGCTAGAACCCAGTGGTGCTTTGCAATCGCTCCTGAGTTATAACTAGAGCTGCCCAGTAGACTCACCCATCTGGCAACTTCTTTAGAGGGTGCTGAAATAACTGTCTTAACAGCCTCATGAGCAATCTATTCCACTGACCCTTGCCTCATAAAAGAAGGTTCAAGATGATTCACAGAGGAATCAGGACACGGCAGTTGGGACAGAACTGTCCGCCCCACGGGTATTAAGCACTGCCGAAGATGGAACAGGGCTGGATGGAGTAATTGCCCGTGAGCCTCCCTGGCTGCACAGCAAGAACCTCAAAGGGGGAAACTGAAGAAATACCTCCCACCCTGCCCGATTTGGAAGAGAAAGAGGGCAGAGTGTGGGCGTGGGCAAAGACGGAATCCCACCTGGACAACCGTGCACCGCACGGAGGAACAGGTGTGGCCCCCAGGTGCCTCTGCTTCTCCTCCCTGACTTGACACTTCCGAAAGAACTGTGCTTGCCCAGAGGCATAAATCAGCTGCAAACCCCCGCACTCTCCGTGCAGGACAATGCTCATTGTCATGCCATAACTGGCATGTTGTGTAAGTGAACTAAGAATGGTCAGGGCGTACGAGCTGCGTGACTTGGGCGGGCCGCCTGCCTTCTGCTCCCGGAGGCAGGAGGAGTAGCTCTGAGCTCTGGAGTAAGACTAGGTGCAAATCCCAGCACTGACCCTTATTATCTCTGTGACCTTGGACCAGTTCCCGACCCTTCCTGAGCCCCCAGTGTCTCCACCTTGACAATGGAGTGGGGGACGGAGAGGGAGGGTGTGGACTAGCACCTACTTCACTGAGTGTTTTGAGAATTAAATTAGCTCATTTATATGGAGTGCTCAGAACAGTGTCCAACTTATGGTATTATTATTATTGTTTTTATTATTATTATCAGCAACTGCAAACAGAAGGTAGCAATCCTCCCCCAACTGACCTCGTGAGATCAAACAAAATAATACTTGTAAAAACGGAAAAAGCTCTAAGGTGGTGAATACGTGTAAGAAATTTGATGTGTAGTGCCTTAAATCTCACAAACATTAGGAGACTGTAAGAGGCCAGTATTTCCAACTCCACTCATTGAATAAATACTGTAGCTATGATACACGAAGACGTGTGGCAAAGTCTTTAGGACTTTTTAACAAGATTGAAAACTAATTTGACTTTTTAATTTAATATAATACAAAGCAATTTTTTAGAGTACCACTTTAACACTCTAAGAAAAACAACACATTTGGGCCAAATTGAGAACACCGACTACAAATGGAATGATAGGGATTGACAAAGAAAATGCTGTCCCTAATTTGCTGTGTGATCTCAAGCAAACCCATTCCCTCTCTGGCCTCAGTTCCCGGTCAGCCACAATTGGCACCAGATGATCTCTGGGAGCCTTCCAGTTCCGCCATCCCGGGGATCTCTGATTTGGAGGATTTTTAGACCAACAGACTTGGCCTCAATGAAAGCATCGACATGTTTCCTGAGCCGACAACACCATCTAGTGTGTGTGTGCGAGGAAGACACAATGGCCCAGGCAATCAGGAGCTTCCTCCTCTCCCCGTTATTCTCACTTGAATTAATCTTGCTGCTCAAAATGTGATGCACAGACCAGCAGTAATGGCATCCCCTAAGAGCTTGGGGGACGTGAAATCTCAGGACCTATCCCAGACCTACTGAACCCGAATCTACCAGAGGTTTCCGGCCATGCATATAGTAAAGTGTGAAAAGCACTCTTTTAACAGGAGGAGAAAACAGAAGCTGTTTAGCACAGGAAATCTAAGTTTAACAGATATTCAATCCATAAAGAAATCCAGAATTGGCCTGTATAAATAGAACAAATCCTTCCCAACTGACATATAAGGAGCTTGTCATACTGATGTCACTTTCTTGGGAATTTCTTACAAGTTTTCAAGATGGAGTCTTCTCATATGGTAAGTAGGTATCTGATGACAGGGATGGACAATCCTGAGCCTGAGTTTTCAATGTACCTGTATTGTCTACCTGGCTATTAATGTAATAATCACACTGATGAGACCGTTTCCAGAAAGTCACCATGAACTTGGCCACTCTGAGCTCCTAGGGGCCATGCTCAGGTCTGAGCCACGCGGCCCTGTCACAACAGGACAGCTCACTTCTTCAAAGCCAGCAGCAGACTTCCTCGGCAGGAGACCTGTAGGAGTTCAGGTTCTCCATGCTGCAACCACAAGGAACTGAAGGAACAAACAGTGAGCTTGGAAGAAGATCCCAAAAACTCAGACAAGACAGCAGTCCTAGCCAACACCTTGACCGTAGTCTGTAAGACCCAGAGCTGAGAACCCAGTTGAGCCAAGCATGCCCTGACTTCTGACCTACAGGAACTGTGAGAGAATAAATGGGTATTGCCGGCTGCTAAAAGTATGGTACTTTGTCACACAGCAATAGAAAACTAATACAGATTTTGGCACCTGGAAGTGAGCTGCTGCTGTAACAAATACCTACAACATGGGAGGAGGCTGGAGGAATGTTGAATAGCGTGATAAAACCTGCCTCTCTTTGAACAGACTGTAGAAATGTGGATTTTGAGCCCAACAAGAGCTCAGAAGGAAGTGAGGCACGTGTAACTGGAAACTGGAGGAAAGGGATCCTTGCCATGCAGTGGCAGAACGCTTGGCAAAGCTGCCCCTGCAATGCTCAACATTGTCAACATCATCAGGGAACTGCCAATCAAAACCACAGTGAGATATCCTCTCACCCCAGATAGGATGGCTATTATCAAAAAGACAAAAATAACGAACACTGGTTTGTTATTTGAAGAAGGGGAACGCTAGCACACTCTCGGTGGGAATGCAAAGTAGTACAGTCATTACGGAGAATGGTACGGAGGTTCCTGAAATAACTATTAATAAAAATAGGACTACTATATGATCCAGCAATCCCACTGCTGGCCATGTACTGATTGGATATACCACAGAAAGACAAATACATCCAAAAGAAAGGAAATCAGTATATTAAAGAGGTATCTGTGCTCCCGTGTTTACTGCAGCACTATTCACAGCAGCCAAGATACAGAATCAACCTAAGTGTCCATCAGTGGATGAATGGATTAAAAAAAAGTGGTATATATACATAATGGAACATTATTTAACCATACACAAGAATGAAATCCTGTCATTTGCAGCAACATGGATAGAACTGAAGTCATTCTGTTAAGTGAAATAAGCAGGCACACTAAGACAAATACCACATGTTCTCACTCGTGTAATATGTGGGAGCTCAAACAGTGGATCTCACGGAGGTAGAGAGCAGAATGGTGGTTGCCAGAGGTCAGGAAAGGGGGTGCTGGTACAGAGAAATCGGTTGAGGGGGACAAAAATACAGTTAGATAGAAAAAATACTTTCTAGTATTCAATAGTACAGTACGGAAATTAGAGTTAATAATTTATTGCATGTTACAAAATAACTGGAAGATTTGTTATGTTCCCAACACAAAGAAAAGATAAATGAGTGATAGCCCAAGGACCCTGATTTGATCATTACACATTGTGTACACGTATCACGATATCATGTGTACCCCAAAAACATATGTACAACTGTTCTATATCAATAAAAAAATTTTAAAAAATAAATTAATTAAACAAATGTTTAAACTGTCTCCTGTAGTTCTTTGGAAAGCAGAATATATAAGGGATAAGCCTCGTTAGGTAGTGCAGGAGATTTCCACGCAATGTTGAAGACGCTGCTTCGTTTCTTCTTGCTGCTTAAAGTAAAATGTGAGAGAACAGAGATAAACAGAGGGGAAAACTGTTACACGAAAACGAACTAGAACTGAATTTTTTAGAAAATTGTCATCCTCTTCAGATGGCGAAAGACGCTACAAATCCGAATGGCTGCTGAGAGCGTGGCAAAGAGAAAAGGCTGAGTGCGTGACCATACGACCTTTTGCTAAAACCTCAGAAAGATCAAAACGTCAGAGCATTCAGTCACACAAAGGGCCCTTTCAAGAGATTAAGGGTGTGTGTGTACCTTACAGACCTTCTCAACTGACTCAGGGAGAGCTAAGGAGCTCAGGGCCATTATTCCTCGGCTGTCTTCACAGGAGGCCAACACACAAAAGGACTTAGCTTGGAAAGACACGTGGATGTGGCTTCTGTCTAGCGGAGTGAAGATCAGTGAAGTCCATGCAAGACCCACAAAGGTCTTGCGAAAACTGCTGAAGCAGAAGCACTGCCAGCTTGGACTGACCGGGACACGAGCAGGCTGCTAAAACTCAGCTGCAAACACGTGCCATCTTTCATAAACAGGAACTACGATGGGAGGGTGGAACCGAGTGCCCAGAGGATAGAGCCAGGAGCCCCTGAAATTTCACCCAGGTCTTGTGGCCTAATCAAGAAAAGTCAAACGTTTGCTTGGCTGGATTTCAAAACTGTTGTAGACTCATGACTCCTTTTGGCCTTGTATTCCCCCCTTTTTGCACCAGAATGTCTACCATTGTTATCCTTTGCCTGTTCCACCACTGTGTGTTGGGGGTGTTGGGGCAGATAACTCCCCAGGTCCACAGATGGAGAGGAATTATGCCCCAGCACTGTACTTACTGGATTACACCCAGGAGCCGCATCTGTACCTGGACCTGATTTAGATTTTGAACTTTTAGCTGATTAGGTTTAGATTTGAAGAGATTTTAGACTCTGAGCTCATGCTGTGATGAGATGGGACTCCTGGGACCCTTGGAGGGAGTAAATGCATGTTGCACGTGGAAGGGATGTGGATTGTGGGGGGCCAGAGGGTGGGCTATGGCAGATGGCATTCCACGATGACCCCCTGTTGTGCACACCCTGCATGATCCGCTCCCCCCGAGTGTGGACTGGACCTGTGAATATGATGGGACAGCACTCCAGCGAAGGAACCGTGTGGATGTATCAAGGTCCTCATCAGTGGAATTCTGAGTTAATAGAAGGGAAATTATATTGGGTGGGCCTGACCTAATCTGTGGCCCCTTATAAGAGGTAAGAAGCAGTAACACTCCCCTTTGAGTATGCAGCTCGAAGAAGCAGCTGTCATGCCATGGAGAAGGACACATGGAGGGAACACGAAGTGGTCTTTTGGAGCTGAGTGCTCGGTCCTATGATCCCAAGGAACTGACTTCTGCCAACACCAATGAACTTAGAAGAAGACCCTGAGTCCCGATGAGAACACAGCCCTGGCTGACAACTGGACTGCAGCCGGTGGGGCCCTGAGCAGAGACTCCAGCTAAGCCACCCACACTTCTGACCTCCAGGAACTGTCAGATAACAGATTTGTTTTCATCGATTAGGTTGGTGCAAAAGTAACTGCGATTTTAGCATTGTTGAAATTTGCCATTTGATATTGGAATACATTCTTAAATAATTGTGGTTATGTTATACATCATTTTAATGCATATTTCTTGCTTTGTGTTTTTTTGCTAATGACTTATTACTTGCTGTTTATTTTATATTTAGTTAGACTATGGAAATGATGTTAGACAAAAAGCAAATTCAAGTGATTTTCTTATTCGAGTTCAAAATGGGTCGTAAAGCAACAGAAACAACTCGCAACATCAACAATGCATTTGGCCCAGGAACTGCTAAGGAACGTACAGTGCAGTGGTGGTTCAAGAAGTTTTGCAAAGAAGACGAGAGCCTGGAAGATGAGGAGCACAGTGGCTGGTCATGGGAAGTTGACAAAAGACCAATTGAGAGCAATCATCAAAGCTGATCCTCTTACAACTACATGAGAAGTTGCCCAAGAACTCAAGGTCGACCATTGTATGGTTGTTCGGCATTTGAAGCAAATTGGAAAGGTGAGAAAGCTTGATAAGTGGGTGCCTCATGAGCTGATCGAAAATCAAAAAATTGCCATTTTGAAGTGTCTTCTTATACGCAACAAAGATGAACCATTTCTTGATCAGATAGTGATGTGCGAGGGAAAGAGGATTTTATATGACAACTGGCGATGACCAGCTCAGTGGTTGGACTGAGAAGAAGCTCCAAAGCACCTCCCAAAGCCAAACTTGCACCAAAAAAAGGTCATGGTCATTCTTTGGTGGTCTCCTGCCGGTCTGATCCACTGCAGCTTTCTGAATCCCAGCAAAACCATCACATCTGAGAAGTATGCTGAGCAAATGGATGAGACGCACCGAAAACTGCAACGCCTGCAGCTGGCATTGGTCAACAGAAAGGACCCAATTCTTCTCCATGACGACGCCTGACTAAATGTCGCACAACCAATGCTGCAAAAGTTGAATGAACGGGGCCATGAAGTTTTGCCTCATCCGCCACATTCACCTGACCTCTCTCCAACCGACTACCACTTCTTCAAGCGCCTCCACAACTTTTTGCAGGGGAAAACACTTCCACAACCAGCAGGATGCAGAAAATGCTTTCCAAGACTTCATGGAGTCCTGAAGCATGGATTTTCATGCTACAGGAATAAACAAACTTATTTCTCATTGGCAAAAATGTGCTGATTATAATGGTTCCCATTTTGATTAATAAAAATGTATTTGAGCCTAGTTATAATGATTTAAAATTCATGGTCAAACCTGCAATTACTTTTGCACCAACCTAATACAAGGTTACAAACGCTTCAAAAATGAGCCATTACAAACATAGTCAAAGCATTAAAGAAAACTATATTCAAAGAATTACAGAAAATGTGCTAATGATGAGTCAATATCTAGGGAACCTCAATAGGGAAAGAAACATGACAATAAAGAACAAAATGGACATTTAAAGTTGAAAAAGTACAATAACCAAAATGAAAGAAATGACAAGAGAGGCTGAACCGCAGGTTTGAGATGGTAGAAGAAATCAGTGAACTTAGATCAACAGAAATCCAAATTGAAGAACTGAGAAAGAGGCAGAAAAAATATATAATTTTTGCAAATAATGGCTAAAATCTTCCCGAATTAATGAAAAACACTGAACTACATTCCAAAATTTCAACCACCCCCACATATGATAAACACAAGCAGACCACACCTACACACATCACAAGCAAACTGCTGAAAGACAGAGAGAACATTTTAAAAGGCAGCAAGAGAAAAATGACTAATTACGGAGAGGTAACAATGTCCATGGATTCTCATTCAAAACAACGGAGACCCTCAGGTCGTGCAATCACAAATTCAGTGTTGAAGGAAAAAACCCCTGTCAATTAGAATTCTATAGCCAGGTAAACTCTTTCAAAAATCGAAGGCAGAAGAAAAACACTCCCAAATAAAAACTGAATTTGTTGCAAACTGACCTACCACAGATGAACTACTGAACAGTCCTTATGCTGAAAAAAAAAAAACAAACCACCAAACTGTTACTCACAGGAAGTAATGCCGAGAGCAGGAAACAGCACATATGTCGGTAAATACAAGAGACTGTGTGTATCCGTATATTTTTATCTTCTTTTCCTGCTTAAAGCGATAATTTTACCATTCTATTATTGAGTTTATAATGTACATAGTTATAGGAAATGGAGCAACAGTGGTGCAAATTTGCTAAATTTTACTAGAATTAACTCTGCAGCAAGCTGATGAAGATTATGATAAATTCAGGGAGCATGCTGTACTCCCTAAGGCAACCACCAAAAAAGTAACTGAAAAATAGAGCTAAGAAATCAACACAGGACATATTTATCCTCATTATGCAGATGAGGAAATGAGTCAGTAGTGAATTCGTGTAATTTTATGTTGCCTCGGCATCCACTGTGAATATAGGTTTGACTCTCGCACTGAGAAGCGGGGCTCAGTCCCTCTTGACACGATTTCCAGTTCTCTGCCACCTCCCAGCTGCTTAATGTGGCCACACGACTGCCTCCTGGCGACCATCTTCCTAGGGGACAGCTGGATACAATGCACTTGACTTGCCCACTGTCCCCACACCCCACAGGGCCAGAGCCGAGGCGCCCCTCACTCACAGCGCGCCTCCCTGGAACGGCACCCGCCTGCTCCAAACCCTCCAATCAGAACTCCCCTTGGGAAAGCTGCTGGGGAAATGCCCTGGACCCCAATAAAGGCCTGAGCCCACAGGTCCCTCTCTCTGCTGGTTGAGTGTGTGTCCCTGATAGCCCCCCACTTCCCACTGGCCCTGCGGGGCCTGCTGCCCTCTTCTCCCTGGATTAAGTAATACACTGCTTTTGTCTGTTTCTGTATTCTGTTGAGTTGCCTCCTCTGGGTCTCGCCTCAACGACACACCCAAACGTAACTTCTTTCCAGGTCAGGGCTCTCCTAGACAGGGGATGCCTTGGTGGGAACAAACTGGATACAGGTCAAACAAGAGCCACAAGGGCATCTGCCAGTGTAAGCAAGTTTCCTGTGAGAGGGACACCTCCTCAGGGGTCAGGCGCGGAGGCATTAACTGTCTGCCAGAATAAAGAAGTGTCCCCGTGACAGGCACACTGTACACATCCACAACCAAATCCCTGGAGCCCCAGTAGGGCAGGGCTAGAGGTTACACCCACTCTCCAGAGAGCGACCCCAAGACCAAGTCAGAGGAAAATACAACGGAGTCCTAGAAGGTGACCCGACCTGCCACAGCGAGGGCAGGCCCCCAGGACTCCCACCTGCACCCACCAGGACTTGATTCACGTCTCCCAGTGGGTCAGGTGCAGGCAGGTGGGAAAACCACTCAGGCAAAATAACCGCATGTGAGAATCTTCCCACATTCACGTGGGCTTTTGTCAGACTCTTCACCCATCAGTGAAGGGAAAGGTTTCTCAACATAGTATAAATTGCCTCCCAGTCTGTGAAAATATTTCCCTTGCCACTTTCACATCGATTCTTTTCTTTAAGCCTAAGAATGACTGCATATGGGCTGGCACAGGAGGAGGGGGGTGACTTCTCAAGCAGAGCTATTAATAATTAGCTGCAGTGCCCAGCGAACGCACAAGAAAATGCACAGGTGGCCTCCCCTCATCAGCATTAATTTTTCGTCTGCCTGAATTGTCTTCCTGCATCTGGGAGGGCTGACACCCTTCATCAAGCTCCTCCTGACACTGCAGAAATGGTGGGGAGGGCGGCAGGGCAGAACTTCCTAACTCGATACAGGTTTGGTGGGCACCTGCCCTGCACTCACGACCCCCACAGTGGTACTAGGGGAGCTTGGCCCACACTGCCTTATGGTCATCAGAGAACTGAGCTGTGTCGGAAGATATTCCTTCCTACTAAGACGCCGTTTAATCTCAAAGATTAAAAAAATGAATACTTTAATACTTATTTTTGAATAAACACCTATTGATGTTTGTTGTGCTTCACATTT
>RJWJ010026314.1:0-23119 GCA_004363605.1 Indri indri
TAAGATTTTCATGAGAACTAAATGAGATAACCTATGCACCTTAATTTTGGTGAGTGAATAAAACAAATACAGGCAGTCCTTGGGTTATGAATGACCTGACTTACTGTGTTCCGTACTTATGAATGGGCTCCTAAGCCTCCCCATAAGGATAACTTATAATTAAACAACTAAATTAAAAATTTGAGAAGTAGTTTCTTCTGCACATGTAAACAAACCCGCATGGCATAGCAGTTCATTGGTGCAGCATCTTTACGCTAGTGGCTGGTCTCATTGTTTATATGGTCACTTATGCACAGCATCACCTTTGTCTTGACTTTATTCAATTCTGTGAGTCTGTGTTTACCCTTATGACCATGCCTCCAAAGCGAAAGTCCACTGCAAGTCCACTGAGCTTGCGGCGAAGAGAAAGGTGATTACAATGGAAACGAAAGTAGAAATAATTAAGCCTTGGGAGAAAGGCTAGACGCCATCATTTATTGAGAAAGCATTAGGCTTCAATCACTCGACTATCGGAACAATTATAAAGGATAAAGTGAGACTAATTGAACATTTGAAAGGCAGTGCTCCAATAAAAGCATCAATTATTGCTAAGCAGCATAGTGGATTAATTATTGAAATGGAAAGGTTATTATTGATTTGGTGAGAAGATCAAAATAAGAGTAACATCCCTATTAACCTAGTGCTGATGCAACATTAGGTGCGTGTTAACCTTTAATATTCTTTTTTGAAATTTCTCCTATCTCCTAAACTTTTTGTATAGTTTATTTTTATGTTGTTTGCTTGAATTAAAAGAAAGAACACAATGTTTTCTGTAACTTATTATTACATTACAGGAGTATTATTATTATTACAGTATTACACTGTATTATTACCACATGAACCATTTTATTATTATTATTATTACTGCATATGTGCTGTTCATCAGGGATCTAGGTTACATGTAATCTGTCCTGAAGACATTCTCAGGAACATATCTCATCCATAACCCAGGGGCCACCTGTACTTGTTTCCTTTTCCTTCATGTGCCTTATTTCTAACCAAATTGTAAGATTCTGAAGAGCAGGGATTATGTGTAGATTGCATTTATTTATATTTGTGTTAGGATCTAACACAGTGCCTTTCAAACTACCTTGACAGTAATCCGTAATAATAAAAACGCATTTATATCACGTCTTAGCCCACTCATTGATCTCATACATATAATAAATATACATATATATTTATATATAAATGCCTATTTAAATAAACACATATTCACATACATACTAACACACACATATTTGAAAAAAGTTTCATGAAATAATACCCTTACTGCGTGAGACACAATCTACTGTATTTTATTCTCTTTCGTTCTATCCCATATTTCATTAAAAATCCAACTGCTACAGACAAAATTGATTTCATGACTCACTAATGGGTTTGCCTGAGAGTTTTAAACAGTGAAAAATACTGGCATATCACATGGTGGGCACCACTTACTTGTTGAATGAGCACTTGTGGCACGGAAACTTTTTTCACAGTCTCTTCTCCCAGTCTCTCCAGCGATCTAATCTCCCTGCCAAAAAGGATGAGACGAATGAGATACACATTTCCAGCTTGGTAACTTGGACTCTGGGTCATTCTGTATTTGGGATGTGTCCTTTTCTATAAACCACACAGCATAAATGAGCTATGGACTTGACAGCTCACTTACAATGTCAGCGGGTGTCATTACACGCTGGCCTCCTCCTGGTATATGCCACTGCGCTGATGTAGCCAGTTATATAAAGGTCTTCAGGTTCCGAGGCAGTACTGGACACTTTGTCTTCTGTACGTGCATTTGGCTTTTTACTATTTTCCCAAGCCTACCCCTGACTCCCTACTTCTCACGTGGTCTATATTAGAGGTTCTGACTGGCATGGAATAATCTTACTCTTTTTACTTTAACCCCAACTCAAATAGAGAATCGATATTCATTCAAAAAGGAGGAAGCACAAGAGAGAAGTGTGTCCACGTGGGGCTTGTATGCTCTTCACACATCATCTCGGGCACATGAGACCCCTTTCCAATTCCAGTGACTAAACTCCAACGAAAATCTGAGTTTTTTTCCAGAGTTCATCCAAATTCGATCAATGACTCCAAATGAAACTACTTCCTAAACCTTCTGCCTGAGGCTTTGCACAGTACAAAGTGAGAAAGAAGGCATTTCAGGCACATGCACTAATCTCTCCCACACACTTTTGAGAGTTCCGCTCTTATAAAATAATAGCCCCTGGCAGCGAGGACCCTGGCATTGTACTGAAAAATGATTGGACAAACTGAAATTAAAGCAATATGCACCTGGAAATTAACTGCCTCTTGCCATGCAGTGGAAATATATAGAAAATTACTGCCCACCTGGCCTGTACTCAGTGAGGTATATCAATAGCCAAAAGAAGTATGGGCCGCAATCTGTAAATGAAATTTTGGTGTTTATTTGACATAGGTTCATTTTGACACCAGAAATAGTGTCACAAAATGTAAAATCTTAGAACCAGGTATTCATACAGTCACAGCTTCTATAAAACAAATTAAACAGGTTTCACCATTTACACGTGTCTTGGTGTTTACTGCACATGAGTAAAATGAGATTAAAAGGAAAGACTGCTTTTTCTCAACATCCAGAAGACCTATAAAAATTTAATCAAATCTGAGTTGACTGGGTAGAAATATTTGGAAAAGAGACAAACACAGTTTACATATGTAACTGTGCCTTTGATCAGCATTTATTTTTCTTCTTTCATTTCTGTATCTATTTCTTGCTTAGCACATGGTAGGAATTCTATCAATATTGGCTGCCTCAAATGGGCAAATTACTGTCAATTTGAGCCTCTACCAAAAATATTCAGGCATTGGCATTTTATTAGCATTAATTGAGGGTCTTATATGTGCCACTTCTTTGCTTACAAGGGAATACAAAAATGAGGAGATCACCTATTTGTTTCCCCAAGAAATTTCATTTAGTAAGGAGGGTAAATATAAACAGTTAATTATAGTGAGGTGTGATAATGACACCTATAGAACTAAGAAATGTCTATGGCAACATATAGGAAGAATGATAACAAAATCAGGGAGTACGTCACAGAAGGAGGGGCTTTTGGGTCAAGTCTTGCAGCAGATGACACATTTTCCTCCTTTTTGTAGCATGCAGAGGTGCAGTGTGTAACAATATGGCCTATTTTGTCACAGACACCTGAGTTCAATCTCAACTCTGCTTCTTATGAGGCAGAAAAATGCAGTCTCTGAAGCTCAGTCTTCTGATCTGTATAATAGAGATAGTTAATAGTACCTACCTCATATGGTGGTGGAAAGGATGTATTGAAATGACTGTTGTGTAGCAATGTTGTTAGTACCCTGCCCACATCCCCTCATCTTTAATGCTTCAGTGAAGGCTGCTCTAACTTCTGACCTGTGTTTTTCCCTGGAAGGCTTTGCTTTGTCTGGCCATCAAGGCTTACCTTGCCTGCCACATGGAGGCCAGAAGTGCTGAAGAATTATTATGCCATCTCACAGGAGTAGCTTACAGTCAATGACTAATGGGAGTTGTGGCATAAATACCCCAGCTCCCTTGACCCTTGGATAGAATAAATCTGAGGCACATATCTTATGCAGTTTCCCAGAGTTTCTTTGCAGGATTAAGCTTCAGTCACCCACAGTGGTAGCTGGCTTTATAATGCCCCCTTTACCAGCTGCCATCCTTTTCTTGTACTGTGTCCCTACTCCCCTACCGTCGCTCCCTGAAACTTCCAAAGAACCAACTGAATCCTTGTTTCAGGCCCTGTGTCTGGGAAAAACCGAGCACTGATCACAGCACTTGGCACAAGGAGAAATGGAAAAACAGAGAGTGGTGAGCACATGCTGAATGCTAGTAGAGCAACACACTGTCACACTGTTTCCTTCTGGTGAGGTATCTTATACTGCCCTTCAGCTGCCTCCAGGTTAGAGCTAGATGAAAAATCAGGCACAGCACATCATATAGCATATACCCTTTCAGTTTCTGTACCTCACTAAATTGTCGGAGGTCCATTATAAGCATGTACACCAGGCTACTCGTGAATAACACAAACTGCCAGCTCTCTAGTTTGCCTTTCCTCATTTCTCATTTTGAAGGCTCTTTTGTGGATTATATGCTCAAACACAAAATCTCATTACCATTTTTTTGATTCTTAGCAAATACTCAGGAAAACAGAAGCCCACTGGATTTTATCATTCATCTTTGTCACCGTGTCCATGGGAGTATGTAATAAATGAAATAAAAGAATAATAGGATCCTAGAACTGAAAAGAATGTGCAGATCATATAGTCCTAACCCATCATTTATACATGGGAAAACTTCGATTCAGAAAAATACATGACTTTCCCATGACAACATGACCAGTAAATGTATTTTGTGACTCCTTGTCCAGGACTCAGGCATACAGTGAAGTCAGATATGCCAAGATACTGTTCCACTTTCTCTTCTGTCCCCATCACCATCCTCATTGTTCCTCTACCTTTCTTCCACTTAAGGTGTTCGATCTGTGAGTACTTCGCTTTTCTCTATCAGATCTGTTTTCAGGAAAGGACCTAAAATCATTCATAGTGAAAATGACTGGAAACAGCTTCCACTGTGACACATATCAAGGATATTTTTATTTTAGCAGGAAACAAATTGTTAAGCTAAAGGGGTGTAACATCTTAGAAATCCACTAGTAGGCAGGGCAGGTAAGAGAAGTAAATATGATTCTTCTTGGCATGCCTGAAATCTTTCCATTTGTTACATTTTCTTCTCTGGGCATGCTGTCCAATATTAGGCATAATATGCCTAAATAGTAATGCTAGGAGACACTGTAGATAAGAAGACACTTAATATAATGAAGTGCCAAGAGGTGCCAAAGGAATTTGCAATAGGGCATCTATTTCCAAGTAGGAAGTGACCTTTCCTATAAAATAGATTTCCGATGTTGTTTTTATTACTACAGTCCAGAACATAGAAATCCTGAAGAGAAAATCCACCAAAGAGAATAGAGACACTTTTAGTATGTAATGGAACTGTTGGGTAACAGGAAGAAATAGAATGTGGCAGAAAGTGCATAGGTCACAGACACGAAAGGCTTGAGTTCTTGAATGTTCATTTAACATTTTTAAGCTTCGGTTTTCTCATCTGATAATTGGGGCTACTCAACTTTGCCCTCCCTGCCTCACAGGCATGTTGCAAGAATGACATTAATTAAAGGACGAGAATGTAAAGTATACATATTTGGGAATATATTTGTCCTATTTTCTGAAAACAATTTTTTAAGGGTTTTTCATGGTATATCTGGAATGATGAATTGTTTTGTTAACATTTAATTTTGCTGTCAAACAATGCACAAACTCAGAACTGGGACTATATGCTGGTAAAGAATGTCATCTGTGACTTCTCATTACTATCATATATGAGCATCTCCATTGTCTAAGTGGAGACTCTGCCCTGTTTTCTACAGTTTGGAAAGGTGTTACTAAAACCACAAATTTGTCATCATTGCCGGTAAATATTCTTTTGTTATAAATTTCAGATACCTTTCTCAGAGTCCACATGAGAGGTGGTGGGGTGGGGGAATAGAAATCACAGAATTTTATAATTGGAAGGAAGCTTTTGTTAAATTCTGTCATTTATTTTATGAGATACTGAGTGGTCAGATGACCTTCCTAAGGCCGATAACTGTGTTATTTTGGGTTCCCCCATAGGCAACTCTGAGTCAAGGAGGAAGTGGAGAAGTGAGACAAGGAAGGGTGGAAGGCCAATACAATGTGCATTATGAAGGCAGCTGCAACCGTAGGAGACTGGAGCTTGATTCTATAGGGAATATACTGGGAGACAGTGTAGAACACGTGTTTCAGAGTTAACCCCCCTCAAGGTGAGGGAGCTAGAGTTTTTTTGTCCCGTTTGAGGGCTGTTCCCAGGAGGCAATAATACTCCAGCACTTCCAGCCTGGTGCAGCATCAGAATGCTCTCAAACATTCTCAAACGGTGCAGATGCTGGCAGGCAGAAGTGAGGGCCTTGTGCAGGAAAGTGAGGAGATATGGGCAGGGTATTGAGAGCATTTACTACATACTATTAAGTGGCTGAGCCAGGACTTGAATCCAGGTCTTTAGATACCTAGTCCATGCATGATCCACTGTAACATGCTGCCTTCTATTATACCTCATTCCTGTTGCCTGCTAGCCAAGTTAGGCTCTGTACCAAATTCTTGTAATAAAGCAGAAAATACACAATTTCACAAAACAGTCTATATTGAAAATATGGAATGATGGCTATGCATTGGTATGAGCTTGATGTTTTAAAGCATTTATTTTCAAAAGTGACAGTAAGTCAGTCACACTGGGAATTTATAACGCGGTCATAATAAGCAAGTCTATGGTTGCTTTATTGACTAAAGAGACTTTATTTTTGTTTCCTTAAAAGAATACTAAGCCTATATAAGAATAGGCTTCTAGAAATTTGGTCGATTCAACTGTACTTCAGGGACATTCACAATACTTTTAAAAAACATTTCTGCCAATGTCAACGTGCTTACTGCTGGGACTGGCAAGTCCACAGGCTGCATCACCATGCCCAACTCCACCACTGTGTATAAGGGAATTTTATGATTTATATTCTGTAAAGAAATAATAGTACAGACCTATGAATTTATACCACTTCATTTATCACATGTCTCTAAGTCCTAAGCCATTTTTCTATAGGGAATGTAGATGACATGGCAACCCAAAGCTCAATATAGTTAAAAATCACGCAAATCAGTCATATAGCCACTTAACAGTGGGGTTTAAATAACAATAATAAAAGAAGAAGCTATAATTTTAGCTATCATATTTAATAATATCAATCACTCTGTAATAAGCAATGTGAGAGATTTTTATTTTGTGATTTCAATCATTAGTGGCCCTATTGTCATTTGGGAAGAAGAAGTGTCTTTATGGGTACGAATCCCTCTCTAAGCTGTCTAAGAACAAACATCTGACTTGAGCAAAGACGTAACCACAAAGATACAAGTGCATCTCCTTTGGCTTCTCCCCAAGCCATTCAGAGAGAGTGAAGACTGCTCCATGGTTGGAGAAGCTCTGATCGGCAGTCACTAGTGGCCCAAGCACATCCCGCTGGCTTTACCTCCTTTTAATGAGTCCAGGAAGCCACGCGGAAAAAAATCAGTGAACTACCACCAGATGGGGATTAAGGGAAAAAAAAAGAAGAAGAAAGAAAAAGAAAAGACAAAAGAAACAATCTTAGAGAGAGAGTTGATTCCTTATCCCTCTCTCCTTCTCTAACTGCCCCATGAAGTTCAGGCAGATACTTACTCTCCAAGGAGAGCAGGCATTAGTGCTTCCTCCATCCTCATAGAGTGTAGGACACTGGAGGTTGTTTGGCAATAAAACAGTGTATATCCCTTGTTAGTTCTGAATGATAATGATGCAAAATCCTGGAGTAGA
Source organism: Indri indri (assembly GCA_004363605.1). NCBI lineage: Eukaryota > Metazoa > Chordata > Mammalia > Primates > Indriidae > Indri > Indri indri. The sequence continues at coordinate 7,469 of RJWJ010026314.1, forward strand.
TGGTGCAAAAGGATGATTCCATTATCTTTAATACAAAACTAATTTAATTGTATAAACAAATGTTATAGAGAATTTCATCTCTTCAGAACATCCCTTCATACTGCTGTAAATTTAATTAGCACTTACTTAATTAAAAAAAAATAACTTCTCTGTCAATTAGGAAGCCCATTTACCTAAGGCTACTCCTTTTATTTTGAACTGTTGATTCTACTTCAAATGATGTTGTGGAGTTTTTCTGAAAAAATAGAAAAGAGAGTTCAAAAAAGGAAGTCCTGTCACACAAATCCAGGTGACTTTCTCTTTAGCTTTTGACAGCACCAGTAGTCAAGAGTGCATATTCCATAAAAGAAGAGAGAGAGTACTGAACTTAAACTCTGCCACCCTGGGGAATGTTTTCTGCTTAACAAGACGCTTTGGAATTGGCAAAGAGTAAAATAAAGCATTTTCAGTTCTGAGGCTGTTTTACATGGATGAAGTGAGGGTATGAAGTGACACAATTATATGGATAATCCAGACCAAATGCATTAGCATAATTAGCAGCTAACTTTTGGGCATTATTTAGCTGGATAACTGGATGTGTTTCCAGCATACCCTCAGACTCCCCAGTTCAGACTCACCAAAATCAGTGTTATTAGCATCTTTGCAAATCAAAAACCTGTCCATCCATTTCCTCCTCCCCATGTATTTTGCTACCAAGGCCAGTTAATTCTCTTATTTAAAGGTTTATGGAGAGGTTTCCCATTTACCCTCTATTTCCTTGGTTACTACCCTGTCTGTCCCTCATCTTAGGGATATAATAAAACAGGAGTAATTTATTCCATTAAAGGCCTAATTATGTGTCTGTTTCATTTCCTACTGACTTTGTAATATCCTAATACCAAATTTCTTAAGATATTCCTTTCATTAAAGTCATCCGTTTGCTCAAGAACCTATTTCCTATTATATTAAGTCCAAATTTCTTTTTTTAGTTTTAAATGTTATTCAAAACATTGTCCCTCTCTGGCCAAACTTGATCCCTTCTAGCTGGTAATGTAATAAATTTTTTCACTTAGGGTTCCTCATCCAAACAATTGTTCAAAACTAGATTGTGAGGTTTTAAAGGTAGTCAAGATGAAGAAATCAGTGAGAGAAATAAGCTGGGGCAAGATTATATGAAGGTCTTGTGAACAATATTAAAGCATTTCTTTTTATCCTAAAAGGAATGGCAAACTATTGAAGAGTTTTAAGTGGGAGAATGATATGATTACTTGTTTTTATGGATAGATCTGCCTGCATTTTAGAAAACAGAATCGAAGGGTAAAATGGATTATCTGTTGACAACTCTGTATTACTGCAATCCCTTCTAAGCTCTTCCCCATCACAGAGAAGAAGATAGGATTACATTTTCCAAGATGCTCTTCTACTTATTATTTTACATTACAATTTGCTAATAAGAGGCAGTTATGTAAGAATTTGAAGGCAAGATTTTGAAAAGAAGGCAAAGCCATTATTCTCTTGAAGCAGTTGCGGTAAGATCCACGGGAAAATGTGATATTCACAGCAGCTTCCTGATAAGCCAGTGAGAGCCACCCACTTAAGTGTTTCAGGCTGAGTCTTTAGGCACCAGCTTCTCTGGTCTTCAATGTCACCTTTCTTATCCTTTGCTCTCCCAGGTTCCCCAACAGTTATGTAGCACTATTTAGTACATTAAACCCCTTATATCTGGAATAAATAGAGTGGCTTCTGTTTCCCTAACCTTGACTGATAAAGAAGAGCTAACAAAAATAAGGTTGAGGGATCTGTTAGGAGGTTGCAACTGTGATTGAGGTGAGAAGAGAGAGAAGTCTGAATTAGTTTAATGGTAATAGGGGTAGTAGTAGCAAAAGTAGGAGATGTTTGGGAAGTGAAATGGGCTATGCTTACTGGTAGAATGGATGGAAGGGTAAGGAAGAAATTTCAGATGATTTTCAGGTATCTGACTTTAGCCATTAGGTGGATAGTACTGCCATTCATTTTAACAGGGAACAAAGGAAGAGAAGCTGGAGAGTTGATGATAACTTCATTAGATTCATTTGAGATGTCCATGGATTATCCCAGTGTAGATCTCTGATAGGTCACAAGTCTGCAGGTAAGAAAAAAAAACTGGAGCTATGGACTTAGGAGTTAATCAGCATGAAGATGATAAAGCTGTATTCATGGGTAAACCTGCCCATAGGAAAAAAGAACACAAAAGAAGAGGCCCAAGTGTAGCCCTGAAAAGATGAACAATTACAAAATGTACTATAAAAGAGTGGTCAATAAAGGAAATTGAGAAAGAGAAGTCACAGAAGCAATTTCCCAGAAGCCCCACAGGGAAGGATGAGATCAGAACACTCATCATGCCTGACAGACACATCTTCTGTTGAAGAAAGATGGGAGGAGGGTAGGACCAGAGGGAATCTAGGTTTGGCGGCCAGAAGATGAGGTAATTCCTGTATGATTTCTATGTTTTCTGTGAAGTTAGGAGCTAGGTCAGCTGCAGAGGGTGAGGGGAGCAGGTGACAGGGTCAAAGATTTGAGAAGAGTGGGGAAGGTTTAAAAAAAGCCTTTGTGGTAAATGGGATAGAGCATTTATTGGGAAGGAAAACAGGACATAAATTGTTGTCTCAGCTGTGCCAGTAAACAGCTGTGAGACCTTGCAAATTGGTTTATTCCCTTCTAAATCTCCTGGTCCTCATAGCCAGGTAGATGAAGAAACTGGGCTACATGATCTCCCAGGTCCCTTGGAGTCCCATGGTGACATCCCTAATTTCTTTTCCATCTACCCAGATGACAGCCACCCTTCAAGGCCCAGTGAAGTTTCTATATGCTCTGAGAAGAATTCCCACAAGCCCAGCTTTTAGGAATCATTTGTAGCCTAAACTCCTACAATGCATTTTCTGCCATACTGTTGTCTGCCTTAGAAAAATAATTTCTACTTTGACTCAAAGATTTTAAGCACATAATTTCAGTGCTGAAAGGCTTATAACCAAAAACTGCTGTCCCTTCCCCAACTAACTATTCTGTTCCCTAGATACCACCATATTAAACTCTTACCTATTTCTTTTGGTATTTACTCTAATATTTCTTTTTTTTTTTTTTTTTTTTTTTTTTGAGACAGAGTCTCACTCTGTTGCCCTGGCTAGAGTGAGTGCTGTGGCGTTAGCCTAGCTCACAGCAACCTCAAACTCCTGGGCTCAAGTGATCCTACTGCCTCAGCCTCCCGAGTAGCTGGGACTACAGGCACGCGCTGCCATGCCCGGCTAATTTTTTCTACATAGTTTTAGTTGTCCGATTAATTTCTTTCTATTTTTAGTAGAGACGGGGTCTCGCTCTTGCTCAGGCTGGTCTCGAACTCCTGAGCTCAAACAAACCGCCCGCCTCGGCCTCCCAGAGTGCTAGGATTATAGGCGTGAGCCACCGCGCCCAGCCTTACTTTAATATTTCTAAATCACACAAGGCCCTTAGTTCTCTGATCTCAACGTCCATCTCTCCCCTTTACTCATTCTTCTACAGCCACAGTGGCTTCCTTGCTGTTCCTCAAACATGCAAGGCATGGTGTTCATCAAACATACCAGGCAGGCTGCTGCCCTGAACATACCAGGAAGCCTTTGCACTGCCTGTTTCCAGTGCTTGGAATGTTCTTCCCAGTACAAGACTCACTCCCTTACCTCCTCAAGGTATTCCCCACAAGTCGCCATTTCAACGAAGACTTTTTCCTTTAGCTAAAACAGCAACTGGCACTCACTGTGGCAATGCTTCCTATCTTTATTTCCTTCACTTATCACCATCTAGCTAATACACCCTGAATTTTATCTATTTCTCTTGATTAATCTCTTTCCTCTGCTCATGTGTAAGTTTTATGAGGGTAAGAACTTTTGTCTGTGTCATTCACTTGTAGCCCTGGTGCCTGGAATAATGCCAAGTACATAATATGTATTAACAAATATCTGTTAATTCATGAATGCTGCTATTTTATATTTACCACATTCAAATTTCATCTATCAACTATTTATGGTAAAGTTTCAACTCTCTTACAGTCCTCTGATTTCCCCCATTCTCCCACTATTATTTAAATAAAAATTGCTATTTACATTATTATGTCTATGTAAATACTGTTAACTACTGAACCAATGGGGGAACACATGATTCGGGCTCTGAGATATAAGGTAGAAGAAAGAGGGAAAATGAAATTTATGGTAGAGAAATGGTCTTCTGGAAAGTTCCCTCTCAAAAGTATCTCTTCCCAGGAGAGGGAGGGAGAGAGAAAAAAAATCTCTCTTCCCACCTTTTGACTCTGACTCCTGTTTTTTTTACACTGACCACTCACTTCTTCGTATCATGCATTACCTTTCCTCTTGGTCTAGTTTGGAAAAATCAATGCACGTGGGAAGGGTGACTTATTTGTCCAATAATTCCTCAGTATGAATTATTTTCCCAGTAGACGCAAAACAGTGGTGCCAGAGTGGGAATGTAGTTACTAAAATGGAGGAAGCAGGCATAGATTTGACAAGAGGGAAGATCAGGAAATAAATATTTCTATTTTGTACTGGTGTTGGGGCAGATAGCAACCCAAGGGTGAGCACAAATCCCTAAAGAGGATTCGCATGCGTATTGCAGAACTACAACAAACTCTTAGAAGTGGGAGTTCTTACTGAGCATAGTGACCAAATACTTCCTTCTACAGATAGGGAAACTGAAACTGGAGGTATTCCAGCCCTAAAAAGCTGGTTAATGGTAAACTTGATTCCAGAATCTGATTTTTCATTCTCTCAGTCTGCTTTTGAATATTCTAATGCTGTTTCATGTGCCCTTTCTGTAATGAATGCTATTAATTCTTTAGGGCAAACATATCCCCTCTTTACTAATCCCAGTAAAGCACATCCTTGCAGAGGGCCTATGCTTCCTTCTAGTTTGTATTCTAAAGAGATTAAATAGAGGATGTCAATTTCCAAATGTTACACTTACCAAACTTCAGGCACAAGTCACTCTATCCTCCCTCCCAATTGCAAATATTTAGCTACTTGGAAAGTTACATATTCTGTTATTATCCAGCCAATAGATGAATAGTTGCCAACAAATAATGGTCTTTTCAGTATCCAAGTCCTCCACTGGCATCATCTGACAGTGATTTCTGTCCATCATTCTTGGTTTTCAACCCTATAATAGCTCTCAAACCATTTATTTAATGCCATGTAAATGTGTACATGATTGTCATCACTTATTAATCTGTTGGGTGGAATGGCATTAAGCTTTTAGAGGAAATAAATGAGGTCCCTTAATTTGCTTTTATCTTGCTTCTCGAATTGCACTTATTAAAATAACACATGCTTATCAAGTTGAGGCTTCTTTTTATAAATCAGTAATGATTTGTTAACCATTATGCATTTCTAATGCCATATAATCCTTTCCCTGAACACTCTTCCACATCACTTCATGGCTTAAAATGGATCTTCTAATCTCTACGTTTCCTAAATTTGCTTTTGACTTTTTTTAATGTGGTAAATTCTTATCTCTTCTCATAATGTATTGTTCGATACACTGTTTGACATTGTACTATGGTCCCAGTTTTATAGCACACACACCATTTCTGACCTCCTGTGGGGTAGAACAAGGGACCAGGAAGCACAGGGAGGGGCTACACAGGGAAATGACCAAGGCCAAGGCACTAAATAAAGCAATTAGGGTACAGACAAGAGTAGTCAAGTTGTCAGGTTAGAGAAGCCTGGAGTGAAAATGAGAAAGGAGAAATAGGGGATAGTTTAGGAAGATTATTTGACAGCCTGTGCTCTCACAGAAGTGAATACAGATAGAGCAACAATTGAGTGCAGCTCTCATACAGACCCTAATTTCAAGGAGGAAAGTGGTGAGTGAACAAAGGACTGTAGAATTCTGCTAGGACAACCAGCTGGAACCAAAGCAGAGCCCTACACATCAAATGACAAAACCTGCAATCATTAATTAAAGACCAATCCAAAGCCAAGATTGTAGAACTTTGATCCAAGGTCAGAGTAGGACACAACGTTGAAAAACATGGAGCTTCCAAACTCATGATCTGGGATCCTTAATTTGTCCCTAACTTAAGAACATTTTGCTTCCAGCCTCCAAGTGCCCAGGCTTGGCTGAGCTTGTAGGTCATGGTTAGGAGGCTCCAGCTGTGAGACCTGGAAGACTGCCGGAAAGAGAATTGGACTGGCTGGGATTATGAGTTATAAAAGGATTCTCAGCCAGATGCTCTTTAACCTCCCTCAGTGCATTCTTTCCCTTTCACGGAGGTAATTCATCTGGATTCGATGGCTTATTGGCCCCTAATGGTTCCATAGGGTTAACTATCTTCTCCAAAGTAAATAAAAAGCCTTTAATATCTTTTGCAGAAAATAAAGTGATTCTGAAGTCCCAGGTGTGACCTTCAGTTTCTTGTTTTGTTTGTTTTGGCTTTTTGGCAGTTCTACAGTAAAACTTCTCAATGGCATAGACTCTGTATATTAGAAACTCTAGTTTTTATGATCTCTCAATAACCATAAACCCTCTGATTTGAAGTCTCCTAAAAGGACATCTAGATGGTTAAAAATTGTCATTGCGACTATGCACCACTTTTGTACATTATATTTTCTAGATAGAGTTATTAATATTTTCTTATTTCATTGCTACCTTTCTTGGCTTGATACTTAGTGAAATTTCTAGATTTTTAGAGGTGGAAGAACTCTTATAAACAGTCTTCATCAGTGATTTTAGCTTTTTGTGAGTCAGAGAACACTTTCAGAACCTGGTCCTTTTCCTTCCTATCTAAAAATGCACCTATGGATACTAAATTTATAGATATTTTCAGGAGCTTCAAATAATCCCTGATATAACTATCTATGGACACTATGGTAAGAATCTCTGCCTGGGCCAAGCAGGTCAAGTGAAGACGGTAAAGCTGAGATCCACAAAGGTTAAGTGGTTTGAAAATCTTGACCTCCACAGCTGGTGAGCTGCTCCCCCTCTGTGCTTGCATGTCCCCCCGGGCACAGCCCTGTCTCTGCCCTAACATGTGGTACTGGCACTTCCCTCATTGTACTATGAGCATAGTGAAGCTAAAATCCGTATCTCCATTATTTTTATAGCTCCAGCATATACAAGGCCTGGTACACACAAAGCTCAATAAGTTTGATAAAAAAGTCTACATTCAAGAATGCATAAATGTGAACTCCAACTGCTAGACTCTCTGACCATTGGGGGTTATCACTTTCTTGCATTGCCACCCTCAGTAGGCAGGTGCTGGGGTCCCCAGGGGCTTCCCCACTTTCCCCAAAACTTTGTGGAAGTTTCCTAACCATTCTGATCTTCAGTTTCTTCATGTTATAAATAGGGATAATAGCATTTATTTGCAGTGTTACCATGAATATAAAATGAATATGGCATGTTGAGCCTTATATGTGTGCCAATTATCTTTCTTATGATCTAGCAATTAAACATTTGGAATGCAGTGTATGTATAACATACTCCATTGTGGTCTGAGAGCCGCAGCTTCAAAGCCCTGTGGAAATTAACAGCACTGAGATTAGAGAAAAAGAGAAAGAAAATCTATCTTGTAGATATTTCTTGCAGGTTTCTGAGACAAGCGTCAAAACCAGGCTAAGATTAGAACTGGGTCCCAGAGGCTCTATTTCGTATCCCCAGCCTTTCTGTTGGCCAGAGTCCTCCTTGAGCTTTTCGTCACGACTGTTTCTGTATTTGTCCTGCTGCTTGTAACCCTCACCTCACTGATGTAAGCAGAAGAAAAACAACAATAAAAACAGTTGACATTTATGTAGCATTCAAGTTTCCAATCTACTAAACTACTTTTTCTAAAAGGCAGACTTTAACACAGCAGTGAGGAAACAAAGCAGCAGGAATATCTATTAGGTTAGGTGTGTGGGAGAAGGTAGCCCTCCCACCCCTTCTCACTATATTAATTGGTCCAAATGACAGCTCTTGCTCCCTCTGTACCATTCATCACAGACCTGCATGGCTGGGAATGCTGTAACAGAGTGACAGCCAATCAGATGCTTCTGCCTGTGGACTTCAGCATCTGTGACTCATCAGCAACCAATTAGATTCCTTCAGTCGGGAAAAACTCTCCTCACCAGGGTAGAAACAAGCTCTGCACGCTGCTGACCTTTACATCAGCAACTCATGTTTCTGATCACGATGGTGAAAGGCCAATGTAGGCCTGGAAGCCCCACCCCACCCTGCCACATGAAAAGAGTACCTTTGCTTTGCTTCTGCACAGAGGGCTTATGGTATTTGGTGCTGTTTGTGCTTTAGTCTCTTTGCCTCAGAGGAAGCTCTGAGCTCTGTCTCAGAAATCCTAATTGCTCTTTGCGGGGCAGATCTGTTGGCTGCCTTTCTCTCTGGGGAGTCCGCAGCTATGCCACAGAGTTTAAAGCTGGGACTCGCTGTGCCCGTCAAGGGAGGTTTTTTTGTTCACCCCATTAGAGACTACAGAGTCCCCATCTACTCTATGGCCTAGGTTGAATGAGGTAACCGAGACTTTTGTATAAAACACTGGTATCTTAGCCACCATCCTAGCATCTGTGGGTCTGAGCTGAACTCTAGTATTCTTGTCTGCTTCTTTCTCTCTCACTCTGATATGGGTGTGTGTGAGAGAGAGAAAGAGACAGACAGACAGAGATGGACTGTCTCCAACCCTAAATCATCTGCATTTTTTTTTTTCTGGTCAGAGAATAAAAACCAGACCTCATAGTGCAGAATTTCATTCCTTCCAGAATTTTCCTTGTACCTGTTTCTTGGCCTAGAGCTCCTGTTTCAGCAGCCATACATTTTGTCATCCTAAGGTTGATGTAGAAAACTCAAAGACAAGTATGCTTCACAGAATCCTAGAAAATTTTACTGATGTCATACGACCTACCTCATCCTGAACTTATCTGATTCAAAGGGATCCGTTTCCAGATCAGATTCATAACTTACAGGAAAATGCCTTCAACTGCAGTATTCCTGTCTCCCAATATAGCTCTCTCCCATCACCGTAATAATCAGACCCGTCACTAGGAGAGAAAATAGCTTGCTCCTCCCATCGTAAGACTCCTAATCTGGAGATGTTTGTCTACACAGGGCCCCTCCTATTGTCTCTTTGAAATCTCTTGGCATTAAGGGATTGAGTGTCTGCTATCTGGAAGCCAAGAAAGCTCCATATTTACACCTCCTTTTAGCTCCAAGGGGGCATTTGTACTCACCCCCATTATCAGCACCAGCAGATCAGATGAATCTAAAAGGCCATAGATCTTGTGGATCACTGAGGGCTAGGGTCAGCAAACGTTTTCTGTGAAGGGGCAGATAGTAAATACTTTAGGCTTTGCAGGCCATGAGGTCTCTGCTGCAATTACTCAACTCTGCTGCTGCAGCATGAAAGCAGCCACAGCCACCAACAAATGGGTGTAGCTGTGTCCCAATACAGCGTTTTAAATGGATACTAACATTTGAATATCATATAATTTTCACATGTCACAAGAGTCTTATTTTGGTTTTTTTTAACCATTTAAAAATGTAAAAAAAACATCCTTAGTTTGCAGGTTGTATAAAAATGGGCAGCAGACAGTAGTTTGGGGACCTCTGGGGTAGTACGCAACTGAGTCATAAGGATTAACTGGAACATCCTTGTAAAATGCCATTTTATCAACCATACTGCAGATGTTCTGACTTAGTAGAGTAAAGGTGGGGAAAAGCCATCTGCTTATTTAGCCAGACTCCAGGTGATTCAGATGTTTGGAGGTTTTGGATCACACTTTAAGAAAAACTGCACTAGGGGGAAAGATGAAGGTAAACTTCTCTAAAAACAAAATACAATACAGGTTCAGTTTACTCTTTGAAACCAAGTCTGGACCCCTTAAGCAGAAAGTCCAAAATAGCTTCCTCAATTCTGAATGGATCTGCCTTCAAACCAACCTCTTTCAATGGTACACTGTTTCAAGCTAGTCTAGTCATGCTAGTCAGTGTCCTCACTGTCTCCCGACCAATGTTTATACATGTTTCTTTTACCCACATACCTCTTTTCAGGCATTTGTCGAAGCTGGGTTTTTTTTTCACTGTGTACTCCTCCCTGGAATATTTCTCCATCTTCAGAGCCTGGTTAAACTGCTACTCGCTTCTTGAAGTTTTTTTCTAACCCAGTGGTTCTCACTTTAGCATGTATCAGAATCACCTGGAGGGACTGTTAAACTGTGGCCTACTGGCGCCACCCCCAAATTTCAGAATCAGTAGATTGAGGGTGGGGCCTGACAACTTGTGTTTCTAATAAGTTCCCAGGTGATGCTGGTGCTGCTGGTCTGGGGATCACACTGTGAGAACCACAGTCCCAATCCTGTCAAGCCCAGGGATACTCCCCTTCTTCTAAACTGAATATAGCTTCTGTTTTCCGTGCAATTGATGGGTCCTTGAGTTCTGCTATTTGGTGGAGGTGGTGATTTTGTATGCAAACTGTCCCCTCAAATAGATTGTTGACCCCTTGAGGGCAGGGGCTGTATTATATCGTGTGTACTGTTTGGTATCATCCAAAGCACAGGTAGACCCCCAAGCAATGCTTGTTCATTAACTGATTGGTAAAATATAGAAGTAATAAGCTTTTCCGTGTAAGTCAACTGCATTAGTCAGGGATCTCCAGGGAAACAGAACCAATAAGATGTGTATGCAAAGAAAAACATGATTTTAAGGGCTTGGCTCACACAATTATGGAGGCTTGGAGAATCCAAAATCTGAAGGGAGAGGCCGGCAGGCTGGGGACCCAGAAGGAGCCAATATTGCAATTCAAGTTTGAAGGCGGCAGCATAATTCCCTCTTGCTCAAAAGTGTTTTATTCACACCTTCAACTGATTGGATGAGGCCCACCCACATTATTTAAAGGCACTCTGCTTTACTCAAAGTTCAATGACTTAAATGTTAATCTCATCCCAAAACACCTGCACAGAAACATGCAGGATAACGTTTGACCACATATCTGGGCACCATGGCACCAAGTTGACAAACTATCACTGCAACAACTTGAAATATTTCATAAATGAAGGGTTAGCCTGGTCCCATATATCTAGATATTCCACACAGTTTTCCCTTATTAGGTTTATATCCTTGTCAATTGGAAAATAGGGAAAGAGGAGTAAAGCAAAAAATGGTAGGGACTAGTGGTAGACACCAGTTTTCTACCTCAATATACCCTAAACTACACCTTGTGCCATAATGTTATATTTCCCACTGTGTGATGATTCCAGGTAATGCATGGACGCTTTTAATTGTTGGTTATTTATTTTAAAGGATAGTAGAAAAATAAAACCAGCATATCCAAGCTGTAACATTAGATACTATATCCTAGGGTTAGGCTATGTATGTAAAAAAGTGTCCGCTAAAAATAGAGTACAGGGCTAAAAATGCATTGTTTAAAAGAAAGCAAAGACTCTGGGCCCAAAAAGTGAACCTGAATTAAAGTTTTCCTACCCAGCAGGGAACCTGAGTCCGCACAGAGTTTATGCCCTGGGGCAAGAGACTTGGAGGAAGAAATTCCCAGTAGATTTTCTTAAAAGTGAAAACTGCAGTCCCTGTGGCCCATATTGGAAAAGAAAAGTCTAAGAGTCCCTCTCATTGGCTGACACCATCTGGGCTAATTCCTTAGGCTGTGTGTAAGTGTTGAGCTAGTCGTTAGCAGGTTTTCCAAGGACTAACCCCTAAGGCTTTTCCAAGGAGTGTGATTGATTTAGGAATGGGGTGCCCTAGTTGTTGTCATTGTACGCTTCTGGCTCCTGATTTAGGATTAGGGTGATCAAGAGTCACTGTAGCGGAAGCCAGGTCTCCACCACTGTCAGCAGTCTGGGCAGCCTTATCAGGAATTGTTACCGCCCTAAGCACATTCCTTTCTGAGATACTTCTTTTCAGTTATGCAAACCCATGCACGCCTGTTTCTATAACTCTTGCTGAGTTGACTGGGTGATGAAGACTATACCCAAAGCCTTCTTTACTACATGAGATATACCAAGAAATGCTTCTGGAAAGGATGAGGGCAGTGAAGTAGTAGAGAATGTTTGTGCTCAGGACAGGAGCCCCATGCTGGGCTATACACATATCACATTGACATATGAGTCAATTCTTTTTATTTTAAACACTGATCCTTCCCACACTGGTTCTTCCAATCTCCCCAGACATAGGTAGCAGGAGCAAATTTTATAGTTACAAACCTAAGTGTGCAATTTGTGACATTCTCATATAATTTACTAAAAATAGAGGTTTTTTTTTTTTGTTTGTTTTTGCCTCGAACCTCTATTATAGCTAATGGCAAAAACTTACTGCTAGGCAGTCAGAGTAACTGAGGCATTTCAATATGTTTAAGCCAATTTAGAGTTTTGCTCCTTCTGTTCTCTCTCCCTGAAGTGGCAGCTGAGTTCTGGAAATGGAAGGAGGGGATTACAAAGCTTTTAGGCGTTAAGTGGTGTGGGCATTTTGTCTGCAGGCACACCTTCTGTCATCTATTATTTTTTGTTGATGTGGAACTCATTTCCTCTGAACTTGGGCATTGGCCTTCAACTCCGCTGTGTCTGTGAAGATGTATCTGTTGCTCTCCTTGGCTCCGATTTTTAATCTGAGTTTTCCAAACCCTGTCAGTCCTAATGGCTGTTTCTTTCTTTTGTTCTCTGTGTTACATCCATGTCCTTTGGAAGGAAGGATGAAGGAAACATTTACATGTTCTTTCATTTCTTCTGCCCTAGGAAACCAGGGATAGGAGCACCCTTTTCACCTACACCTTTCCTGGCATGACTCCTGCTCTCTGGCTGATACATCCTTTTGGCACGGGTTCTTCCCCATGAAGACTGCCACCTTTTCACCTCTATGATCTCCACTTCCAGAATTGAATACAGATCTTTTATACATATACATGGACTGTCTCCCCCAATCAAATCTGTCTGAAATTTCTATAATCCATCCCCCTGCCATAACAATGAATCTAGGGTGGAGAGGGCACTAGGCCTTTACTCAAGTAACTTCTGAAGTTAGGTTCCAGGGAAAGCAGTGGTTGGAAAAGGGGTTATAAGACTTTTATGCAAACTCATGGTTCCACAATACAATGTACATACACAATACAACATACATATTTTTTTCTTGCTTGATGGTTTTGCCAGAGGGCAGGAAAAATGAATGTGAGTCAAAGAAGGTGATCCAAAAGCAACTGGGAGCTATAAGGTAATGCAATGTCTTCTCTGTGATAACTGTGAGCAGGCAGTTAAAGATGGGAAAACAGAAGAAAGGAAAGGCCAAGAATTCCAAAGCTCCAGACTAAGAACAAAAAAACATTGCTGCCTGTATGCGTATAGCAAATGGGCTTCTGTATTTTAAAATGTGTAAGGGTAACTGAAAAAATTTGATTTCTACTGTAATCTGAAAAGAGAATAGAAGCTAAATTAAGCAGCAATTAAAGTGGTTAAAAGTTAATAGGATAAGTTGCTCCTAGAGTTTCATATTTCTTTGATGTTCTATATTGTACTGTTACATTTAAGTCTCATATTTTATACTTTGGTAGTTACATTTTTGATAGGAAAAGAATGATAGATGTTTGCATTTAGCACACCAATAAAAAAGACTTACCTATTTATACTAGGAGATGATAAACTATAGCCATAGGTCAAATGTGGCCCATCACTTGCTCTTGTAAATAAAACATTATGGGAATACAGCCACACCACTTTGTTGACATATTGTCTATGGCTGCAATGGCAGAATTCAGTAGTTGCAACAGAGACTTTATGGCCTACAAAGCCTCAAATATTTACTGTATGACTCTTTATTTATTTATTTCAGAATATTACAGGGGTACAAACACTTTGGTTACATATATTGCCTTTGCAAGTCCCAAAACAGTGTTGACAGGGATGCGGGGAGATAGGAACACTCATACACTGCTGGCGGGAGTGCAAATTAGTACAACCTCTATGGAAAGTAATATGGAGATACCTCAAAGGGCTAAAAGTAGAACTACCATTCAATCCAGTAATCCCATTACTTGGCATCTACCCAAAGGAAAAAAAGACATTCTATAATAAAGACATCTGCACTCGAAAGTTTACAGCAGCACAATTCACAGTTGCAAAGATGTAGAAACAACCTCAGTGTCCATCAATACATGAGTGGATTAATAAAATGTGGTCTATGTACTGTATGACTCTTTACAGAAATAGTTTTTTGGCCCCTGGTTCCTATGATGAGGCCATAATCCAAGTGTCCACATCCACCTTGTGGCAAATTATGTTTGCCACATAGTGCTGGCATAGTGCTTATGAGAATTAAAGAAGGTCTGTATGACCAGCCTAATAAAATCACACTCCAGATTGATAGGAAATACAATTTATTAGCTAGAGAACAATCACTCATCTTATCTGTTACTAATGTAATGATAATTACAAGAGAATAGCATAGTTTCCTTTTCCTTACTTAGCTGGCCATATTGAAAAGATGAATCTTTAAAAAAAAATAATAAAGTGAGACCTGTGAAAAATAGTTAAGTCCTTGTTCCCCATAATGAGCACTCACTCTAGGCACCAGCACTTCTTATGATTGTTACGATTTTCTTTGAACTTTTAAATTGCTGTCACTTATACTGGCATGAAATAAACAGTATATATCTAAAACTGTAATCTTTTCCTTCCTTACAAATAATATGCTATTGTTTGCTGTTGTTCTCACCATACCTAACCCAGCAATTCTTGACTCTGGCTGCACACTAAAATCATTTGCAGAGTTTTAAAAAAATGCCAAAGCCCTGGCACCAGCCCAGAGAAATAAAATTAAAATTTATCAGGGAGGGGACCACAGCATCAGTAAAATGCTCTGCAGGTGATTCGAATGCATAACCTGGATTAAGAATCAGACATCTAAAGAATAACATCTATTGGATGTTGGGGAGGGGGGAGGAGGGGCGGGTATTTGCATACACAAAGAGTGCAATGCGCACCATCCAAGGGATGGGCACACTTGAAACTCGGACTTTGGGGGGAGGGGGGGTAAGGGCAACATACATAACCTAAACATCTGTACCCCCATAATATGCTGAAATAAAAAAAAAGAATTAGACATCTAAACACAACTAAACTGTGCTTATGAGATGCATTTCATGAGCTAGAATACGACCTTTGGTATTTTCCAGAAGAAGTAAAACAACACCAAATTTGCGAACTCACGGAATCATTCTCTAGTCCCCCTAATGGCAAACTCAATGGATATTCAGACACACTAATATGAAAATATAAGTTCCTAGGCAAAGAGTCAGGAATATTATCAATTGGAAGTGACAATGAGCAAAACATTTCTGTGAATAAACGACCTTCCTGGAAAACGAGGGCAAACATAGTCGTGTAATTTCATCCAGTATGTTTGAACGTTAAAAAGAAAAAAAAACAAAGCCAGGCTTTGAGGAGTGGTTTTAGTTTTGTTTGTTTTTAATCTCTGACATGACTTGGCCCCAGCCTGGTTGTAGGACCTCCTTCTCCAAGTGCTCCTCTCAATCTTCATGGGCACTCCAGGCAGTCGTCAGATAACCATCTCCAGCTTTTCTGTAAGCTGTGGTTGTCACAACAGGGACTTATCTGCCCTGATTCAAGAGTTCTTGAAATCACTCGTGCCATGCGTACCTGAAGCTTTCCT
>RJWJ010026315.1:0-23075 GCA_004363605.1 Indri indri
CCCCCAGCCCCTCCTCCCCCAGACCCAGGGGTCCAGTCCCAGCTCCTCCTCCCGGACTCACTATCTGCTTCTCTGTGTACTTATTGGAGCTGAGCAGGTTCACAGCCTCCATGTGCCCAAAGTCAATGTCATGGCCAAGCAGGAAGATGAAGAGCAGTTTGCACACATATTTTTTCTTACTGTACCCATCCAAGGCTTTGTCCCCTGGGGCCAGAGGAAGGAGGAAAAGGGAGCCAAGAATGAGGAAGGATCACAGTACAAATCCCAGGAGCCCCAGCACCCAAGTCCCTCCTCCCTCAGACCCAGGAGTCTGAGCCCCCAACCTACCTTTGAACTTGGAGCGGATGTTTGCCAGTTCCTTGTTGATTCTCTTAATCTCGGCCTCCTTGCTCTTGCCTGGGGAGAGAAGGCAGGGCAGGTGGTGAGGGGCCGGAGAGTTCAGCCACCTGCCCTCGCTTTCCCCGGCATGGCCCCACCCAGCCGGACGGGCAGATCTTCCCCACCCTGGGGCCAGGCTGGGAGCTCCAGACAGGGAAGAACCACAGCTCATTGACCTCCACGGACCAGGGGAGCCAGCCCTGACTTCCTCCCTCCTTCCTGTTCCCACGGTGCCCTGCCCTGTGGGGCTCCTAGGGGCCCCCTGTTGGGCTCTCAGGGCTCTGGACGCCCTCCCTAAGGGCCCTGTCTTGGCCCCCAGTACACACAATGAGTACGTGACCAATGAATGAATGAAGATCTCAGCTGTCTCTGGCTGTCCCCAGGACCCCACCCCTGCCAGTGTCTCCTCCCCTAGTTCTCGATCCCATGAAGGTCCCATTGTCCACCCAGCCACCGGGTCAGACCCTTGTGTGCTGTCCTTGGTCCCTCCCTCCCCAAGGCCATGGCCTTGTCTTCTCCTGCCTGGCCTGCTCCCCACTGGCTCCTGGCTCCCAGCCGCCTGCGTCTCCCCAGCTTGCCCGCCTGGGACATTCCCACACCTCTGACAAGCCCTACTTGTAGACTGACTCCATCAAGCCCCCGACCCTACAGGCCAGGTCCTGGGCTTCCTCTGTGCTCCCCAGTGCCCCACGGTACCCGCTTCTGAGCATGCTCTGACCGGACGGTGACCAGGTCCCAACCACCCTCTCTGCTACCCGTGTCCCCTTGAGTCCCCGATTCACTCACCCCAGACTCCACCATCTCACCCTTGCCAGCCTCCACCGTTCACTCAGCTCCTCCAAACAGAACCTGGGTGTCCTCACCCCTACTCAAGCCATCGCCTTGTCCTCTTGGCTCGACCTTCGGAACGTGTCCCTGTACACCTCCACCGTGCCACCGCGCCCGGACCCCGTGCTCACTCACGCGCATTGGTGCAGCAGCCCCTCTCCGGCCTCCCTGCCTCCTTCTTGTTTCCCATGTGGGGCTCTTGTCACACCAGCCAGGGTGACTCTACCCTATGGCGCACTAAGCCCTCTGGCCCTGCCCTGGTTAACCTACTGGTGTCATCTCTCACCACCTTGCTGTGTCCCCGAGCCCCACTGGCTTCTGCTCCTTCCTGCCTCAAGGGCCTTTGCATGTGCTGTGCCCTCTGCCTGGAGCCACCTCCTGTCATCTTCCCATCACTCGGGTCTCAGCTCCTGCCACTTCCTCCAGAGGCCTTTTCCTGACCACTTCTTTAAAGTTAATTCCTTATTATTCTGCTTCTAGCATTAAAAAAAAAAAGTCCTCCCTAGTACATTTCACACCACATGTCTGTTTCACTTATCTTTACTGTCTAACCTCGGCTCCCACTTCAGCCTATGAGCATCAGGAGGGAGCTCCTAAAACAGCGCCCGGCATACAGCAGGTGCTCTGCAAATGTCTGGTTATCGAAAGGGCAGAGACCTGCTCTGACCCACGTCTGTGCCATCCACATCCCTCAGCACGTGGCCGGGCCCCCAGGAGGCTCAAGTGTGCATTTGATGAATGAATGAAAGAATAAATGGGCTGGTGCGGTGGCTGGCGCCTGCAATCCCAGCACTTTGAGAGATGAGGGTGGAAGGATCACTTGAGGCCAGGAGTTCAAGGCCAGCCTGGGAAACATAGCAAGACCTCACCTGTACAAAAAATAGAAAAATTAGCCAGGCTTGGTGGCTTGTGCCTATAGTCCCAGCTACTCGGGAGGCTGAGGCAGGAGGATCACTTGAGACCAGGAGTTCGAGACTGTAGTGAGTTACGATCATGCCGTGGGACTCCAGCTTGGGTAACAGAGTGAGATCCTGTCTTTTTTTTTTTTTGAGACAGAGTCACACTCTGTTGCCCCAGCTAGAGTGCTGTGGTATCAGCCTAGCTCACAGCAACCTCAAACTCCTGGGCTCAAGCAATCCTTCTGCCTCAGCCTCCCGAGTAGCTGGGACTACAGGCACACGCCACTGTGCCTGGCTAATTTTTTCTATATATTTTTAGCTGTCCAGCTAATTTCTTTCTATTTTTTCAGTAGAGACGGGGTCTCACTCTTGCTCAGGCTGGTCTCGAACTCCTGAGCTCAAACAATCAGCCCACCTCGACCTCCCAGAGTGCTAGGATTACAGGCGTGAGCCACCACGCCTGGCCGAGACCCTGTCTCTTAAAAAAAAAGAATGGATACGCAGGCAGGCACACGTGCCATTCTTCTCTCTAGAAAGCCTACCTCGCCCCCCACTCCCAACTCCAAGGGAAACTCCACAAGCCTCACTTCAGATACCCCCTCCTCCAGGAAGCCCCTCTGGCTAGCACCTCCTGATCAGTGCCAAGGGGACCCTGGAGCTGCGCTGTCCAATACAGTAGCTGTCAGCCAGGTGGCTCCTGAGTACCTAGAGTGTGGCTGTTCCAAACTGAGATAGGCTGTAAACCGCAAACACATGTGGGCTTTAGAAAACAGTGTGGGGTAAAAAAAAAAAAAAAAAAAAAAAGAACATAAAATATCTCCATAAACATTGAAAAATTTTGATTGCACGTTAAAATGGTAATATGTTGGGTGTATTGGGTTATAGAATATTACTAAATATTAAAAAAAATAACTTTGTCCATTTCTTTCTACTTGAAAACAACGTGTCTGCTGGAGAAGCTGAAGTGACTCACGGGGCTCACACTTCATTCCTAACGGGCGGCGCTATTCTGGGGCCCCCGCTGGGCTGCCACACTGCCTGTGCTGCCTCTGTCGCCCAGGCCAGACCCAGAGCCCCTGGAGGGTAGGGCCAGGGTCTGCCTCTTCTCTGGGTAGAGAATCCACGTTCCAAGGGCTTACTGAGTGCCAGAGCTCCATAAAGGCAGGACGTGAATAAAGGCTGTTAAGCCATGGATCGAGGTGGAGGGCCTGGGGACAAGGGTGGGAGATCTCTGGGGCCACTATATCAGTGAGGAGTTGTATTTGGCCCGTGTCCCTCAGAGGCCATCTGATCCTTCATTTATTAATTACACCTTTCCTGAGGCCCCATGGGTCAGGCCCGAGTAGGACGCTGCTGCTAGGGGCACTCGCCACTTCCGATCTGCCTCCGAGGAGGTCCTGGCCAGGAGTGGAGGAGCAGGGGGCCCTGGCAGCCACACCTGAGCAAGAGGTACAGGGATGGAGATTGCCCTGGCACTGCCTGGGGCCCTGGTGGAGGCTGCCAGGGAAGTGGACATCTGGAAAGATGAGGAGGTTTGGGAGCAGCTCAGCAGCGAGGGACGGCCAGAACTGAGCCACTGGGCGAGGAGTGCATGTGAGAGGGTGGCCCCAGGGGGTCCAGACAGTGCCTCCCTCTGGGGACAGCGCTGGGTGGGTGCCCAGGCCCCTCAGAACTAGTGCATGTGCTCTGTTCTCTTCCTCACCTGAGCGTGACCACACAACTGCGTTGATTGCTTGCCTGAAAATTATTCTGTAGGGACCAGAAAAAACTCCAGCACTATTTTCTGTAAATGAACTGCCTAACTTTGTCATGAGTAGACAGAAATTTGAATAGCGATTAAATTTCTGAGGCTAAAGCCCTCTTTGCCTTATTTTACCCTCTATTAAAAGCTTCAGGAAGCAGGCAAAACCTCCCCGAGATGCCAGATGACTGAGCAGTGGCTGCCCTTGGGGAGGGCTGAGGCCTGGCAGGGGCCCGAGGTGGGTGCTGGGGAGCTGGGAATGCCCTTTCCGGAGCCGGTTATGTGTCTGGGTTCAGCTGGAGCAAATTCACCACACTGGACACTTACGATCTGTGGGTTTTATAGATATGCTATTCACATGTGTATGTGTACATATGCATTAATATGTTTACAAATAAATTTATACATATTCATATATTTGTATAACGAAGTATATCAATTACACAGAAGACAGCATCAAACACATATGGACAATTTAAAGGTGTTTAAAGAATACATATAATACGTGCGTGCATATTTTTTAAGTATTCTTTCATTTTAAAAACATTCTTTAAATTTCAAGAATACACATATGTATATATATTCTTTAAATATAGTCCTGCCCCGATACAACGTTTCAGTCAACAGACCACACATACGGCAGTGATCCAATTATAATAGTGTATTTTCACTGGACTTTTTCTATGTTCACAGGTTTAGATACACAAATCCTTCCCCTTTGTGTCACAACCGCCTACAGTATTCAGTACAGTAACATGCCACCCAGGTTTGCAGCCTGGGAGCAATAGTCTATTGCATCTATTAGCATCTATTAGACTATTGTCTATCAGCAATAGACCATGTAGCCTGGTGTACAGTAGGCTCTGCCACCTAGGTTTGTACATGATGTGCGTGATGCTCGCACAAAGATGAAATCACCTGACACATTCTCAGACATCCCAGTCATGAAGTGACACTTTTCTCAGAACATAGCCCTGTTGTTAAGCAACACATGACCGTATTCTTCAAATTGTACTTAAAAGAGACTCAAATATATATACAAATAGGTGTATGTATATGTGTATGTGGTTTAAATATTCTTTAAAGAATATATATTTTAAAAATATTCTTTAGATTGTATCTAAAATATATTTACATGTATATACATATATGTATATATTTTTTACTTTAGTCTTTAAACTGTCCACATCTATTTGATACCGTCTTCAGCACAACTGATACACTTCACTATAAAAAAGAATTCAGGCCAGGTGTGGTGGCGCGTGCCTGCAATCCCAGCTACTGGGGAGTCCGAGGTGGGAGGACTGCTTGAGGCCGTGAGTTCAAAACCAGCCTGGGCAACACAGTGAGACTTCCCCCCAACCCCCACCTCTCGCCATCTAAGAAAAGAAAGAAAGAATTCAGAGAGAGAACAAAAGCACTAGGTCTCCAAAACCAAAGGGCTGTGGCCTCGAAGAGAGAGCATCTGGCAAAGGCACAGATCTGCAAAGACCTAAAGGCAAGGAAGAGCCCAGGCACCGGGGACAATGCACAGGCACTGCTGAGGGTAAAGCATTGGAGAAAGGGCTGACGGAAGCTGTGACAGCAAAGGACAACTCTCCAGCACTCAGGGCAAGCCAGAGAAGGGGGAGTGAGCTCACTGTCACGGGAGGCATGCAAGCATATGAGGGAGCTTTAAAGGGAGTCTCTGGTTCACAAAGGGATTTCTTGGGCCAGGCTCGGGGATGAGTCACATCTGCCCTGCTCTTGGGGAGGCCCTGGACTGGAGAGGAGGCAGACGCGGGCAACGGTGGGTATTTTGAAAGAGGCAAACACAGTGGGGGCTGGGAGGCTTCAGACTGGGCAGGAAGGCTGCCCGGTAGGCGGCTCTTGGGATCTGAGGATCAAAAGATGAGGCTGAGATGGACCAGGCAGACATAAGGTGTGCTCTGGGAAGGAGGCCCCGCATGTGCGGAGGCCTGGAGGTATGAGGCAGTCAGGAAGCTTAAAGAGTTCAAGGAGATAAAAGAGAGTCCACAGCAGGTGGGGCCCCCACCGCTCCTGGGTTTTCTGAGGGTACTGGGGAGTCATGGGAGGGAGCAGGTCCCTCTTCTGCCTGTGGCTGTCACTGTCCTTGTGGGTGGGAAGGAGGCCAACATCTTGTGACAGGTCAGAGTGGGGCAAGGCCAAGGCAGATGCTGACGGCCCCGGGGATCTGCCTGGCCTTGGGCCTTCTGGCTGGGGGAGATAAAGCCCTCCCAAGCACCCAGGCATCAGGGCGAGTCTGCTGCTAACACCCACCGAAAGCATCCGGACAAACCTGGACCCTGCCCTGGAGGAACTGGTATGCTTCATGGAGGTAACACAGGTCCAGCCCCTCACTGCAAAACCTTCCAGAACCTTCCAGAATCCAGACATCCCATCTACTAGGTGGGTGGCTTTATGAGACTCCTGCACAAGCCCCAACAGCCCTGAGTCCTCAGAAAGGGCTCCGGGAGGCAATGTTTGTTGATCCTGGGCCACTCGAAAGCTCAGGACACGTTAGCCCTGCAACGTCCAAAACGGGAGCCGTCAGCCACACGTGGCCACTGGGCACGTGAAATGTGGCTGGTGCGACCAGAGGACTGAATTTCTCATTTTATTTCATTAAAATACATTTAAATTTAGTAAACTGAAATAACTGATCCTCGATTCAGTGACTTGAAAAGTCTGTTTGGAACTTGGGTACTTTGTGAATCTATTTTTTTTTTAACCATAAGTTTTATGAAGTATTTTCTTTTTTTAGAGATTGGGTCTCACTGTGTTGCCCAGGCCAGACTTGAATTCCCGGGCCCAAGTGATCTTCCTGCCTGAGCTAAATTTTATGAAATCTTAATACAGAGCAAATAATCCTAATGAGACTGTAGCCTCCAAACTGAGATGCGCTCTGAGTATAAAATACACACTGGATTTCCAAGACTTAGTATGAAAAGAGACTGTAAACCACCATCAAGGAATTTTAAAATATCGGTTACATGTTGAAATAATATTTTGGACATATTGGGGTAAATAAAATACATTAAAATTCATTTCACTGGTTGTTTTGCTCTTTTAATGTGGCAGGAAAATTTAAACTTATATATGTGGCTTGTATGACAGCCCTGGGTTAGACGCTGCTTGTATTATTAACATTATCACCGTCCCTGAATGATGAAATATATTCTCCTTAAATAACAAAGTCAAACCCTGTCATTCCCCTGCTAAGCCAGGCCAAAAATGCAAGCCACTGAGACCGTGCCTGAGTTGCCCCCTGACATATTAAGGGTACACGTGCAGAATTGCCAAGTGTCACCTCCCGGACCAGAACACCAGTGCCCTGAGGGCAGGGATGTATGGCTGCTTCAGTGCTGGCAGTGTCCCCAGGGCCCGGAGTAGCCTGGCACAGGGAGGTGCTGAATGAAAATTTGTGGATCAAGGCCACAAGAAAACACCCAGCTGGAAGGGGGGGTGCTGGGGCTCAGGCCTGGGGTGGGTGCAGAGGCTTCCCAATGGTGCATTAATATTGGAGAGCCACCAAAGTGGAACGTGGTCGGCCTTCTGTGGCCAGAAGGATCCTGGGAAATCTTGACTCATGTTCCTTCTCTTTTCTGTTCCAAACCCTTCCATGGGTCCCAGCTGGCTCAATGCAAAAGTAAAATCCTCAGTGTGGTCCACAAGGACCTGCACCGTTTGCCCTCTTCCCTCGCTGGCTGAATCTCCTGTCCTCCCGCCCATGGCAATGGCCATGGCAGCCATCTCCTCCTTCTCCTTCTCTTCCTCAAAGTTCCTGCTACACTCCAAGCACAAGCCAGCCTCAGGGCCTTTGCACAGGCTGTTCCCTCTGCCTGGACCATCCTCCTCCCAACGTACGCATGCCCACTTCGTCCACCAAATTCCATTCTTTGCTCCAAGGTCACCCTTCAGCAAGAGGCTCCTGAGCACCGTCCTAACCCCATCCCCACAACCCTCCCTTGCTTTATCTTCCTCCCAACGCCTCCTGCCACCTGTCTGGACAGCTGATATATTCACTTGTGTAGTGGTCCCTATGCCCCCTAGAATGTGAGCACATAGCGCAGGGACTTTTGTTCACTATTGTGGCCCCGTCACCTAGCACGGTGCCTGGCACTCAGCTGGAGCTCAATAAAGACTGGTTCAACCACCCATTCATTCATTCATTCAATCAGCCAACATCTCCTGAGGCCTGCCCTGGGGCAGGACCTGCAGAGGGTGGAGCTGGGGGACCCAGGGAGGGGTCAGACCCAGGGCCTGAGCTCCCTGGGTTGGGGGAGACATCAACACCACAATGGGTCCCCACTTCCCCTGCTGGGATGTGCCCTAACAGAAGATCTCAGGGCACCGTGGCAGCCAGTGCCGCGCTCCCATTCACTCACTCAGCGGACTCTCCCAAGGCCTTTTCAAGCCAGACTCTGCCCTGACTGGAGCCGGGGCCCTAGACATGAGGCAGCCCAAGCCCTTGCCCTAGGGAAGCTTCCTGTCACATACATGACTTTGGATGGATTCTTGCTCTAGGCAGAAGGACAGGACCACGCCCTCAGGCTGGGCCCAGCCTCAGCCTCTCCCCCTTCTTATCTGCAGAATTTGCCCTGCCTGTCCTCCTCCTGAAAGCCTGCCTTTCGCCTTCTTCTAGAGTCTACAGTCTAGAGTCTAGAATCTAGACCCTTTCCCCTGAGCCCTACTACACCCTTCAGATCCTCCTGCAGGAGGGCCCCACACTCGCCCTGCCCCACCCATACACATCCCCTACCCCTCTCCTTCCCTCACTCCTGCTTGAAACCGTCCCCAGTGCTCTCAGGACAGACACCAACCTGGCCTCTGCCCACCTCCCCAGTGTCAGATCCCATCCTTCTCTGCCACACAGCTTGGCCTTTCCACAGAGCCTCACCCAGGCCTCAGGACCTTTGCACCTGCCATCCCTCTGCCTCCGTAGCTCTTCTCCACTTCCCTGGCCTGGCTAACGCCGCCACGTCCTGCCTGCGCAGCTCTGAGGGTCTCTCTTGAGGCAAAGCCAGGCCTGAGCTCCCTGACCAGGCAGAGCCCCCATTCTCTCAACACCGTGGCCCTCCTCCTCACTGGCCTTAGACAGCTGCGAAATGTTTCTGTCTTTTCAAAAAATTGAGATACAATTCATATACCATAAAATGCACCCTTTTACAGTGTACAATTCAGTGATCTTTAGTACATTCACAATGTTGTGCAACCATCGCCACTGTCTGATTCCAGAACATTTTCATCACCCCAAAAAGAAGCCCTGTACTCATTAGCAGTCACGTCCATTCCACACCCCCTGCGACCCTAGGCAACCACTAATCTGCTTTGTGTCTCTATGGATTTGCTATTCCGACATTCCACCTAAATGGAATCATACAATACGTGGCCTCTTGTATTTGGTTTCTTTCACTCCACATCATGTTTTCAAGGTTCATGTATGTTGTAGCATGTGTCATGTTTCGCTCATTTTTATGGCCCAGTAATATTCCATTGTGTGGACAGACCACATTTTGTTTACTTATCAGCCGAAAGACATGTGGGTCGTTTCCACTTTTTTTGCTGTCACAAACAATGCTGCCACGAGCGCCCACGTACAGGTGTTTGTGAGAAGGACCTGTGCAATTTGTACTCGGCACCTTCTCCCCAACAGGGGCTGGGAGCTGCATGGGGCATGGACGAGTCTGTCCTGTTCACCACTGTGTCCCTAACGCCCATCACAAGGCTCGAGACAGACCAGCCGTTCAACACGCACTTGCTGAGAAAGGGACAAGAGGAAGCCCTGATTTTCCAAGCCCGATTCCTGTGGCTGAGCAAGTCTAAGTCTCCCCTCTGGGGTCCTGCGGTGACACTCACCTGTTTTCTCTTTCCTTCCTCGACCCCCATCATCAAATCCTTTGCAAATCCTGCCAGCTTTTCCTTCAACGTTTATCCCAAACCCACTTCTCACCAGTCCCTTCTGACCCCAGGCAAGCCAACACCGTCTCTCGCCTTGAGCCTGCAACACCGTCCTAATTTGGTACCCTGCTTCCAGCTCTACCTCTAGAGTCTGTTCTCACAGCAGCCAGAGGAATTATTTTAAAACATCAATCGGCCACATCCCTCCTCTGCTCAGACAAAGGCCGAAGTGATCACCATGGCCCACAAAACCCTTCCCGATCCTGCCCGCTCTCTGCCCTCATCTCCTGCCCTCTCTCCCTCTCTCCCTCTGCTCCAGCCACGCCGATCTCCTCCCTCTCATTTGAACACACATCGAACATGCTGCAACCTCAGGACCTTTGACCGCACCAACCCTCTGCCTGGACCCTTTTCCCCCAAAATCCACAGGGCTCGCTCTGCTCAGATGTCACCTCTCAACGAGGCCTTCACTGAGCACCCTCTCAATCCCGGTCCCTCTCCCCCTCCTTTCCTTCCTTCCTTTCCTTCCGAGCACCAGTCGTCACCTGACATTGTATCATTTAGTGTGTTTCTGTGTTTATTTCCTCACTGGGGGCATGGGAGCTCCCAAGAACAGGGATTCTTGTATACGACTGCAGCCCTAGCACGTAGAACAGGGCCTGGTACGCTATGGTGATCAAAAAGTATATGTCAAGTGAATGAGTGAATGAATGCACCTTGAGGGACAAGATGCTGTCATTAATGGAGTTTGCAGACAAGAAAACTCAGCCTCAAAGAGGGTACGTGACTTGCTGAGGGTCACGTGGCTGTAGGGGCAGAGGCAACACACATCTGCTCCGAGCAGCAGGCCCCCGCCTAGGCCACAGCCCTTCTTCTCCTTGTCGTAACAACTGTATCGTCTCTCCTCCAACTGACACCCAACAGTTTCCACCTGTCCTGTTCGCTGAGCACCTACTACGTGCCAGATCCTTCTGTAACTACTCGATTCTAAAATAATCACTGGGCACTTAACTGCTCTTCAGATCCAGCCAAAAAACAATGGCCAAGATCCGTCTAGTGCCTGGAACACGTGAAAGGCCTCTCTCACGTGCATTAGCACAGCCACCTCCTCAGGAAGGCGCCACCAGCAGTCTCTCTGACAGATGAGGAAACTGAGGAGTGAGGTCCCTCATTCAAGGTCATACAGCTAGGCAGTGGCAGCACTCAAACTCAAACCCGGGCCTGGCTGACCCCAAAGCTCATGCAGATACAGCCTCTGAAGACTCTTGGCAGCTCCAAACACCGACAGCCACTCCCAGAAGTTGAGACCTGACTTGCCACCAGGCCTCCCATCGTCACAACCCTTCCTAGCAGGAATCACTGTCTCCATGTTGATGTGGTCAGATAGGGAAGGGCTCAGACCCAGGCCTGTCCTGCTCCCTGACCCCTGACCTCTCTCTGGGACCAGGTTTCCCCTATCTCCCAGCCTTCTAGATCTCTACCCCTCAAACCCTCCAGGCCCCCGACTCCTTCCCTGAGGTCTTGGCTCTCCCTCTTCTGACACATCCCGCAAGCCCCCACTCTATAATGTCCTCTCCTTTCCAGGTCCCCATTCCCTGTCTCGGGTTCTCTCAAGACGCTACACCTGCGGCCCCTCCCCTGTGCTCCTTAGGTCTCTCCTTCTCCCTCAGTAGCCCCTCTAGCCCCTCCCCAATGCCTCCCATGTCTTCTAAGCAATCCCCCATCCTGAGGCCCCTCTATTCTTCACCAAGGTCCCCCAGTAGTTCCCTCCCGTCCCATCTTTCCTCCCCAAACCCCTGGACTTTCAACCACTCCTAGGCCTCCTCTATGCCACTCGTCATGCACCTCAGTGACCTAGCCAGCCCCGTCCCCTCTATGACATCCCCTCTCCGGGCCCTCAAGCCCTGCCCCGTGAGGCTGCCTATGTTCCACATCCTCCAGGTCCCCTCTGGCCTCCTCCCATTCCATCGCTCCACAGGGTACCCCCCTCATGCACCTCCTCCTCTTTCCGTCTACAGCAGGGATCTCTCTAACCCTACCGTTTGTACGCACCCCCAGTCTTTTCTACCTTTCCCAGGGGACACCTCCATGCTCCCACTCCTGGGACTTCACTAGCCTTCTCCCTTTTCAGACCAGACCCTCCCGGACCCCTCTAGCTACTCCGTGTCGTCACCTCAAGAAGCACTCTATGACACCCCGAACCCCTGCGTTCCTCCCACCCTAAAGTTCCCCCCGGGGCCCATCTATCCTTTCTCTCTACGACCGCAAAGGTTTTCTATCCCGTGGGTCCCTCTGTGACCCCCAAACCCTTCAATTCCATGATATCGCCCTCCCCCGCGTCTCCAGTGTCCCCCGGCCGCGCGCTCACAGTTCCGGATGTCGGAGATGAACACCGCGAGCCCCCGCATCCCATCGCCCTTGGACACGGCCGGCATGATGGCGGTGGTGTCGGCTCCAGGCCTGGCCGGACAGGGCACAGCGCAGCGGGGGCTGGCAGGCGGGGACCGAGCGGAAAGGACCCCAGGCAGCGCCAAGGAGCCGAGCCGGCCGAGGGGGAGGGCTGGCGGGCGAGCGGGCGGGCTGGCAGGCCGTGGCACCGCCCCCAGGTCCCTCCCCTACGCTCCGCCGTCCGGAGTCTCAGCCGTCCATTGGTTCTGGCTACTGCCTCTCAGACTCGGGCTTAACCCCCTATTTCCTCTCTCATTGGCCGCTAGGCAAAGGCACAGCACTGCGATTGGTCCAGGGCTCCGCTATTTCCGTTCGGGAGTGGGGGAGGAGGCGTTGCTCGAGAGACAGGTGGGGTACGATCTCGTAGCATGGAACCGCCCCCTCCGCGCGCCCAACTCCAACTCTGATTGGATCCAGCCCCTTTCCAAGAAGGGAGGGAGGGACGTGAAGGAAGGCAGGGGAACGGGCCTGAGGAGGCGGGACTTGGGTTCACTGGGACCAATGGGCTGGTAGATCGCCCCCGCAGGCGTCGTGGATTCGCGGGTCTGTCCTACTTCCGCCCTCGATTGGGCGGTTGTGGGGGGGCGGGTGGAGAGCGAAGATCCATAGGGAAGGAAAGAGGAGAGAGTGTCACTCCGCTGGGCTGGGATAGGTGGAGCGACGCCTGCAATTCCCTGCTGCAGAGCAGGGGCTAGGCGGGGCAATGGAGCGTGAGTTGTTCACTGCGCAAGCGTCTGTGTGTTCCCTTTTTCCCTCCACTCCCTCACCCCCTACTGCTACAACAATCCTCTTCCAGGAAGCCTTCCCTTACCCCGCCCCCACGCTCTGACCCCAGTACGTCTGGACGTGACTTGTTAGGAGACCTGGAATCCCAGAGTGAAGGAACCTTAATTCAAGGCTAGTCCCATTAAGCAGAGGTTAAAACTGAGGTCCAGAGAGGTTGAATGACTCGTCCACGGTCACACATCTTGGCAGTGGAAAAATAAGAATTTACATTACGGCTTTTAACCATTTTTCAATATACGTTGACTTTTCTTTTCCTTCTCCAACCGCAATGCCTGGGGCAACCTCCATTGTAGCAGTTATCAAATATCCTCTCCGCCAAACTTGGAGTTCCTCCTGGGCAAGAATGGGACCTGGTATAGAAGAGCTGACAACACTTGTTAGAGGAAGGAATGGGTGTATCTGTTTTGGCCCGGCCCCCACTGCCTCCCCCGCTCCCTAGAGACTCTTTGGTAAACAGGCTTTGAGAAATTTGGGGCAAAGGGAACTGGAAGAGTCCATTTCTGTCACAAAAATCCCACCCCACTGTCCCTTTCTAATCTCAGAAATCAAGTATTCCTGGAATGAGACTTGGGGGTGAGTTCTGGATCCTGGGAACATCCACTCAGAACCCTGGGGGGATGGGGGCGAGGTTGAGAAGAGCCCACCTTCCAGGTTCAATGGATTCATCCATTTGGGTTTCCAGGAATGGGGCTTGGGATTTTAAGAGGACGGATATCCCTCAGCGGTTTTAGTGACAGGGCGAGTCCATTTCTAATATGGGCGCGGGGGCTGTCTGCCACTGAAGAGCCACAGGGCAGCCCCATTCAAAACAAAACAAAACTTTACTAGTACCAGGACTCGAAGAAGTCCTTTTTATGGAAAGACACATTAAACATTCCAAGAATTGGAGGAGTCCATTCATGACTTGGGAGGAAGCACTTCCTCCCTGAATAAAATGCCATTAAAAATACTTACTGTTAAATAGTAGTGGGGTTTGAAATAGTCCCTTTTTTGAGGGATGTGAGGAGAGACATTGAGAGTCTCAAGAAAGGAAAAATCTGTCCTTAAGTAAGGGGCAGAGGCCACCCTTTCCCCTGCCCCAACCCTCCACTTGCCCTCTCACCCCTCACCGTCCACCCTGAGCCCTGAGCCCACCTGGGAACAGATGGAGTTAACTCTGGGTTGGTGTAGGGGAAGGATGTCCTGATTCTAGGTCCAGTCAAGGGTAGGTGGGGGAACTCAGTCCTCCCCACAACCCCAAAGAGCCCATGAATTAGCCAAAAGTTAATTCCGAAGACGGGCCTAGACAGCATAAAATTATAGAAATGGATTTGAGCAAGACCATTCTGGATATCAGACGTTCGGCTGGTGGGACATGGTAGCGTCCCAAGGACTGGAAGAAACCACTGCTGACATGGGGTACATCAAGCGCCCCACCGTGAAGGGATTGCACCCCCAATTACCCAGCTCCAATAGTTATCATCACAGGACCTTTGTTTCATCCATAACCCACTCCACCTCACTTCCCCACACACACTGGCTTGTTTTATTTATTTATTATTAATTTTTTTAAAGTGACAGGGTCTCACTCTATCACCCAGGCTGGAGTGCAGTGGTGTGATCACAGCTCTCTATAACCTCGAACTCCTGGGTTCAAGTGATCCTCCTGGCTCAGCCTCCTGAGTTGGTGGGACTATAGGCACGTGCCACCACACCTAGCTAAATTTTTAATTTCTTGTAGAGACAGGGTCTCAGTATGTTGCTCAGGCTGGTCTCAAACTTCTGGCCTCAAGCCGTCTTCTCACCTTGGCCTCCCAAAGTACTGGGATTACAGACATGAGCCACCAAGCCTAGCTCCCACTGGATTACTTGAAAGCAAACCCCTCCCATCATACCATTTCATCCCCCACACCCAGTTATTATGGAAGTTTCTAGATATTCAGAAAGTCAAAACAACTGTACGTCCCATTTTGATTCTGCCATTAACATTTTGCTCCCTTTGCTTTGTGGAGTATCTGTCCCTCTGGCTGTCCCTCTCTTCTTTCATAGATTCATCTTGTGTTTTTCATGCATTCAGAGTGCTGCAGACATCAGTATGCTTCGCCGCTGTTATGGGCTGAATTGTGTCCCCCAAAAAGATGTAGGCTGAGCACAGTGGCTCGGGCCTGCAATCCTAGCACTCTGGGAGGCCGAGGCAGGAGGATTGCTTGAGGTCTGGTGTTGGAGACCAGCCTGAGCAAGAGCGAGACCCCATCTCTAAAAAAATAGAAAAATTGGCCGGGCATCACGGCACGCACCTGTAGTCCCAGCTACTGGGGAGGCTGAGGCAGGAGGATCGCTTGAGCCCAGGAGTTTGAGGTTGCTGTGAGCTAGGCTGACGCCACGGCACTCTAGCCTGGGCAACAGAGTGCGACTCTGTCTGAAAAAAAAAAAAAGATGTTGAAGAAGTCCTAACCCCCTGTACCTGTGGATGTGACCTTATTTGGAATTAGAGTCTTTGCAGATGGTCATGTTCAGATGAGGTCATTTGGATGGGCCTTAATCCAGTATAACTAGTGTCCTTAAAAGGGGGGGCAATTTTGTGGGAATGAGAGTTGGGAGGATAGAAGAGGGGGAATAAGAAGCGGGTGGGGATCGGACACAGAGGCGGGCGTGTGCGGAGAGAGAACGTGAAGGCACAGGGAGAAGATGGCCATCCACAAACCAAGCAACCTTGGAGGCCACCAGAAGCCACAGCAGAGGGGCGAGGCCTGGAACAGATTCTCCCTCACAGCCCTCAGAAGGAGCCAGCCCTGCCGACACCTTGAGCTTGCTCTTCCAGCCCCCGGGACTGTGACACAATCTATTTCTATTGTTCAAGCCACCCCAAGCCGGGCAGCCCCAGCAAGATACTTCAATACGCACACCACTAACTGTAGCTCAGCATTTGTTTAGATTCTTTTTTCATAGGCAAGGAGTAAAAGGCTCGAATCAGAAGTGCACAACTTGATGAGTTTGACTCATCATCTGATATCGACTCCCTTTATATCACTTTCCAACCTCTGGTATTTTCTTGCCAGTCTGTCTATTGCCTCCCCCTTAGCCAATGTCCCAGAATGTACGATCCTCCAAGGAAGGGTCTGGGCCTCAATCCTTCCCCACCACAGGCTCCCAGACCCCAGGCAAGTGCCAAGTGCAGGGTGTGGCACGAAGCATCAAATAGGAGTATACAGGGCTGGGTGACCCCACGTGGCAGCTCTGAAGAGGAGGGTGTGCTCGCTGTGGAACCAGAATCCTGAGCAGGAAGAGTCCACTGGGGCCCCCTGGGGGAACCACCTGAGCCAGCACCCACCTACCCCCTACTCACTGGGGCCCAGTGGTTGGGTCCTTTGTGAGGCAGGCTGCAGGGGACAGGGGACTCTGAGGGTCAGTGGTCAGAGTAGGTGGGGAGTCTCAGAGGAAGGAGGCCCTGGGAGCAGGACCCCCCACGCAACATGGCCAGCGTGGTGGTGAAGACGATCTGGCAGTCCAAAGAAATCCATGAGGCCGGAGACCCCCCTGCGGGGGTCAAGAGCCACTCCGAGCTCGGCCCTAAGGCTCCAGGGGAGGTGACCATCCCAGCCAAGGGGATCACGAAGAAAAAGAAGGCTGTGTCGTTCCACGGGTGGGTTTGTAGCGCCCTGTTGGGGATGGTCCTAGCGCCCAGCACGGCCTCCAACAGAGCAGGAGTCCCACCTCCCACCGTGGTTGCCGGGGGAAGGGGAGAGGGCGACAGGCGGGAGGGCGCTGGGAAGGAGAAGTAAGAGCCAGGGAGGTAGAGAGGAGGAAGGGAGCGGGGAGGAGGGAGGCAGGAGAACATGAGGAGAAGAAGGGGCCTAGCGAGGGAAGAAGAAAGTAGGCAGCGAGGTTGGAGTTGGAGGGAGCAGCGGTCCTGGCGACAGGAAGGCAGGAGGGGCCAGACCAGGTCGGGCTGCATCTCAGCCTTCCTGCCTGTTACTCCTCCTCAGGGTGGAGCCCCAGACGTCCCACGAGCCAATGCACTGGTGCCTGAACCTCAAACGGTCCTCGGCCTGCACCAATGTGTCACTGCTCAACCTGGCCGCCATGGAGCCCACCGACTCCTCGGGGACAGACTCGACCGCAGAAGACAACAGTAGCCAACTTGCACTGCCCGGGCCCCCTGCCTCCCCAACCCAGCCCCGGCAACCAGATGACCCAGACATCACAGAAATACTGGTGAGGGACCTCCGGCTGGGGAGGACCACGGTCCCCGGCCTGGTGGTGGGCAAATACCGAGGATGGGAGGGCCGGTGTTCCTGATTTAAAATGAGAAACTTCTGGTCACTCCTTGAGACCAAGGGGAGCTGCCTCCTCTTCCCCTGACAGCCAGCCATGAATCTGGGAGTTGGTTATTAGTTCATTTGATCATTCCAAATGTCCCGGATGAGGGTGGACTTATAGACAGGAATCAGGTGGGGTCCTTGCCCTTGGGGAGCTCCCAGTCTGGTGAGGGTGACAGACACAGACTGGGGTGACAAGTTCCACAATGGAGGGGATTCTAGAGAAGAGCCCTTCAAACCAGGCTGGGGTTATCAGGGAAAGCTTCCTGGAGGAGGCAGCGCTGCAACTGGGTTTTGTCAGATGAGTAGGAGTTCTCTGAGGGGGGGGTCACCTAAGAATCTGGGGCAAAACTAAGAGGGAGGTAAGATCTAGGGGCATTTAGGGAATTCCTGGCAAAAGCATGGAGTGCTACAGCTTGGTCTTTAACTCCCCCACCTCTACCCCTCATCCTCCACCAGGCTTCCCCTGGGCCAGGCCTGAACCAACACTGAGAATTACACTAACAATAGCCATGACTTACTAGCATGTACTGAGCCCTTTTGTTCTAGGAGCCTCAGTTTCCCCATCTGGGAAACAGAGATGCATGGATTTGTTCTTCCAACAAATACTTTTCGAATGCCTACGGTGTGCCAGGCACTGGTCTAGGAGCAGGACATGCAGTAGTGCCCAAGCCAGACTTCTGGATATAACAGTACCCGCCTCACGAGGTGGTTGTGAGAATGAAGCGCTTCATTCATATAGAACGTTTAGTGCCACAGCCAGCCGTGGGCACAAAATGAGTGCTGGCTCTCGTTATTATTTTTGTCATTTATCCCTGTTTCACAGAGGACGATATTGAGGCCCAGAAAGGTTCAATAGCTTGCCCGAGGTCGCACAGCTCAAAAGTGGTGGGGCCAGGCTTAGGAACTGGGGGAGGGGGGGTGACATCCTGCAATGATGGGGACAGTAGAGGTCACTGCAGGAACCCTGAGAAGGGAGGCCTCGGCCCAGCCAGCTGTGGTCAAGAAAGGCTTTCCAGAAAAGGCAATACAGGCCGGGCGCGGTGGCTCACGCCTGTAATCCCAGCACCCTGGGAGGCCGAGGCGGGTGGATCCTTTGAGCTCAGGAGTTCGAGACCAGCCTGAGCAAGAGCGAGACCCCATCTCTACCAAAAATAGAAAGAAATTAATTGGACAGCTAAAAATATATAGAAAAAATTAGCCGGGCATGGTGGCGCATGCCTGTAGTCCCAGCTACTCGGGAGGCTGAGGCAGGAGGATTTCTTGAGCCCAGGAGTTTGAGGTTGCTGTGAGCTAGGCTGACGCCATGGCACTCTAGCCCGGGCAACAGAGCCAGACTCTGTCTCAAAAAAAAAAGAAAAGAAAAGGCAATACACAAGCTGGATCTTGAAGATAAGGAAGGCGTTCCCCATGCAGAAGACATGGAAGGGTGTCCCAGCTACCAGGAACCGCATATACAAAGAGCTGAAAAGAGCCCCAGGGTAGGAGGGGTACCCCCCAGTTGGTCCTTATAGCTGAAGTGTGGTGTGTGACAGAGATGAGGCTGCAGGGGGTGAGGGCACAGGCCACACAGGCTGAGAAACGTGGGTATTCTCCTGAGAGCAGTGGGGAACCATTGTGGGTTCAAGGGGGGGAGAGAGAGAGAGAGAGACAGAGAGAGAGAGACAGAGAGAGAGAGACAGAGACAGGGAGAGGAGCAACTTGAGATTTGGCCCCACTCCACCTACTGAGCTCTTACCACGTGGCGGGTGCCATGCTGCATCCCTTATGGTGGGGATCTCGTTTTCCTCTCTGGGAACTTCTACAAGGGAACTGGTATAATTGCCCAGTTTAAAGATGAAAACAAGAACTGAGGGGTAGAGAGGGGGTGCAACCACGGCAAGGTCGGGTCGGAGAGCTTGTGAGTGGCAGGGCCAGGACTAGATAGAAGGCTGGTGGCTTTGGCGCTCAAGCAAAAGTCCTTTCTTTCCCTAAGACCCCTGGGCCAGGTGAGGGGACGCTGGGAGGAGAGGAGAGGAGCCCGGTGGGGGCCACAGCTGCAGAGAAGAGACTAAATAGGGAGAGGGGGTCAGGGCTGGGACAGTTTTCCTCCCACACTCCGTGAGTGTCTCTCAGGTGGCACTCACAGCCGCCTGCCTCCCACCAGAGCTATTTCTGGGTCACGTCCCCCAGTGGATGGCGAAGCCCTGGGCAGCCAGGGTCAGGCCTGGTGCAGCTGCGCTCTGGGCCCAAGGGGACCATCAGCCTATATGGGGCTTCTGCCTCCTCTGTGAAAGGGAAAAAGTACTGAGAGCCGACACCTCCAGGTGCATGCACCCAGCATCTCAGCCGCATCCAGGAAACAAGCTGGACACAGGCAGAGACAGAGACCCAGAGAGAGGGCGACACTGGTCCAGTATGGGAGTGATGAAGACTCAGAGACAGAAGAGGAAATTGACACAAAGTGGGGGAGGCAGAGACCCAGAGAAGAGAGAAGCCTGGAGAGATGGGGACATCGCAGAAAAGGGAGACAGAGACCTGGAGAAAGGGACAGACACTGAGATGTGGGAAAGGCAGAGGCTGCAAGGGTGGGACAGACCAGAGAGACAAAGGCACAGAGGACAAGAAACGGGGAGACTGAAGTGCAAAGAGGGAAGATGAAGAGACCAGACAGAGTCAGAGACCCGGAGACTGGGGGGGGGAGTGACCCCCTGGAAAGGGGGACAGAGACCTGGGAAGAGGACAGAGCTAAGGAATAAGACTCAGAGAAAGGGAGACAGACTCTGAGATTTGGGTGACAGAGACCAAGTGAGGAGAGACAGAAAATCAGAGATAGAGGAGGCAGACAGAGACCCAGAGAGAGAAGGAACCAGAGAGAAGTGGGGTCAGAGAAGCAGGAGGCGATGGAGACCCTGGTTGAGCAAGTGACAAGTACCAGGTAGGAAGAGGGACAGCAGAGGATGGTGCAGCAGACAGTGTTGGCTCTTGCCGTGAGCTGTGACGTCCTTAGGAGGCCAAAGGGTGCAGCTGAGAAGGTGGCACTACTTTCTGGAAGGTCACCCCGTGAATCAATGGCAGAGATTGACAGGACGGTTCTTTTGACCCCTCATTGCTGCCTGCAGATTTCCCTGAGGCCACAGTGAGGGTCCATGTTGCTAAAGTCCCTTCCTGTAGATCCTGTCCTGTTATTATTATTATTATTTAGAGGTGAGTTCTCGCTACATCGCCCAGGCTGAAGAGCAGTGGCTGTCGACAGGTGCGGTCCTCCTGCCTCAGCCTCCCGAGTAGCTGGCACCACAGGCACGTGGCTTTGTTGTCGTTACTTTTAACAGTGCTGACGCTGATTACCGTGCTAGGCTTCTTGATCCTATCAAGTCGTTGATCCTTCCTCACTGCCATCTAAATGAGGTATCATTATTCCCACTGCATGGGAAAGGAAATTGAGGCAGGCTCTGAGCGGGAAATTGGTTTGCAGAGAGTTGCACAGCATGTGAGTGGCTGAGGTGTGTCCCAGGACCCTGGCTGCCACCGGGTTCAGGGTGACTTATGAGGTTGCAGCCAAGATTTTGGCAAGGGCTGCAGTCATCTGAAGGCTTGACCAGGGCTGGAGGTTGTGCAACCAAGATGGCACACTCACATGGCCCTTGGTTGGAGGCCTCAGTTCCTTGTCTCGTGGGCCTCTCCATAGGTGGCTGCATATGACATGGTGGCTATCGTTCCCCAAAGCAAGAGACAGCAGGCAGGAAAGAAACAGTTCCTTTTTTTAAATTTTTAATTAAAAAAAAAATATATATATATATACAGATGGGGGGTCTTACTCTTGCTCAGGCCAGTCTTGAACTCCCGATCTCCAGTGAACCTCCCACCTCGGCCTCCCAAAGTGCTAGGATTACAGGCGTGAATCACTGCGCTCGGTCAAAACAGTTCCTTTTATGCACTAGTCTCTTAACTCGCATATCATCATTTCTGCCTCCTTCTGTTTACTAGGTCACTAAGTCCAGCCTATATTCAAGTGAGGGGACTAAGACTCCGTATTTTAAAGAAGTGTCAAATAATTTATGGACATATTTTAAACCATCATATTTTGTGGGGTTATTGTAGATGCCCTTTATCAGGATGAGAAAGTTACCTCCTATTTCTAGTTTGTTGAGTGTTTTTTTTAATTATGAAAAGGTGTTGTATTTTGTCAAATACTTTCTGTCTGCCTGCAGACAGGCATGATCATGTGGTTTTCCCCTTTCGTTCTATTAACATGCTATGTTACATTGATTGAGTTTCATATGTTGAACCAACCTTGCATTCCTGGGATAATTTCCACTTGGTCATGGTGTATAATCCTTTTTATATGCTGTTGGATTTGGTTTGCTAGCATTTTTATTGAGGATTTTTGTGACTGTATCAATAAAGGATATGGGTCTGTAGTTTTATTTTCTTGTGGTGTTTTTATCCGATTTTGGTATCAAGGCAATACTGGCCTCACGGACTAAATTAGGAACTACTCCCTCTTCTATTTTTTGGGAGAGTTTGAGATGAATTGTTTGTCGCTTCTGTTTTTAACCTGTTGCCCGGGTTATAGTGCAGTGGCACAATCATAGCTCACTGCAGCTCAAACTCCTTGGCTCAAGTGATCCTCTTGACTCAGTTTCCTGAGTAGCTAGGACTACAGACACACGCCACCATGCCTGACTAATTTTCAAGTGTTTTGCAGAGATGGGGTCTCACTACGTTGCTCAGGCTGGTCTCGAACTTGTGGCCTCAAGGAATCCTCCCACCTTGGCCTTCCAAAGTGCTAGGATTACAGGTGCGAGTCACAACACCCAGACTAGATTAATGTTTATCATCAAATTTGGGATGTTTTCAGCCATTATGCCTTCAAATATACTTTCTGCCTCTTTCTTTCCTCTCCTTCTGCAACTTCCAGACCCATAGGTTTCTGAGGCTCTGGCCATTTTTCTCCATTCTTTTTTTCTTTATGTTCTTCAGACTGGGTGATCTCAACTGAGCTATGTTCAAGTTCACTGATTCATCCTTCTGGCTGTTTATGTCTGTTAGTGAACCCCCCTAGTGAATTTTTCCCTTCAGTTATTGTACTTTTCCACCCCAGAATTTCTATTTGGTTCCATTTAGTAATTTTTATCTTTTAAGTAATATGCTCTATTTGGTGAGACATCATTCTCTCATTTTCCTTTCATTCTTTAAATATGGTTTCCTTTAGCCCTTTGAACATATTTTAAATAGCTAATTTAAAGTCTTTTACTAGTACATCCAGATCTGGGCTTCCTCAGGAACAGTTTCTCCTGACTGCTTCCCCTCCATCCCCAATGTATGGGCCGTAGTTTCTTGTTTTTTTGCATGCCTCATAAATGAATTTTTGTTGAAAATTGGACATTTAAAATACCATAATGTTGCCTCCCTGGAAAGAGTCTCCATTCCTAAGGGTTTGTTGTTGTTACTGCTTGTTATAGTTGCTTTGTTTGTTTGTTTGTTTGTTTTAGACAGAGTCTCACTCTTTTTGCCCGGGCTAGAGTGCCGTGGCGTCAGCCTAGCTCAAACTCCTGGGCAATCCTTCTGCCTCAGCCTCCTGAGTAGCTGGGACTACAGGCATGCGCCACCGTGCCCGGCTAATTCTTTCTCTATATTTTTAGCTGTCCGATTAATTTCTTTCTATTTTTAGTAGAGATGGGGTCTCGCTCTTGCTCAGACTAGTTTCGAACTCCTGAGCTCAAACAATCCGCCCGCCTTGGCCTCCCAGAGTGCTAGGATTACAGGCATGAGCCACTGCGGCTGGCCTGTAGTTGCTTTTTTTTTTTTTTTTTT